>JARKHS020027993.1:0-72474 GCA_030143305.2 Amblyomma americanum
CTTAATGGTGGCAAACAGCGCAACGACGCGGACAGAGTGGAAGAAAATACAGGACAAGCGCTGTCCGCGTCGTTGCGCTGTTTTCCACCAATATGTACCACCAACTCGCCCGTTTGGCTATGGGCTCCGTGCGCTGGTATGGTGGCGCCGGCAGCGACCACATCGCCAACGCCGCCTCGCGGCACTCGCGGCGTTAACCGGACGCTCAGTCACGGCCGGTCTCTCGAGGGAAGAGCCCGCGCTCTCCTCGAGACTGGCCGTGGTGGCCCTGCGCCTTCCTCCATGCCGGTGCGTTCGCGTCAGCCCGGCCGCATAGCAGACGAGCACTAACCGCGATCAACGCCTGCTTCTCTGCGGATTTCAAGGCCTTGGCGCCACCGCTGCTACATTTAGTTTCAATTGCTTTCAGGTTGTGCTGATCACCGATGCCGAGCAGCCATGATTGTGTTGCAGTCCCGACGGCACTGCAATATCTGGCAGCGCAGTTGACCTTATTGAGATTAATTAAGTACCTTTACAGTTTGAGAAACAAGTCTCTGATTGACTCAGGTAATGAAATCAGCTATGTAATTTACACTCACTGTGACATCCACTATGTGAATGGTCGGCTAGAATTGCGAAAAACGCACTTACTACGCATATCAGATTATAATGCTCTACATCCTGCAGGATCGTCACTGCTTCACTTTGTGTATTCCCCTCAGAGAAGCATGGCTCTAAGCATACAGAAATACGATGGGTTTCTTGCTAAGCATCTTCCACAGTTAGAGGACTTTCATTTCAGGGATTTCGTGAAGGCACCAATTACATGAATTATTTCGGTCGTATTTTTCTTTTGGTAAATACTTAACTCTAGAAAGGCCGCCGCGGTGGCTCAGTGGTTATGGTGCTCAGCTGCTGACCTAAATGACTCGGGTTCGATCCTGGTTGCGGCGGTCGTATTTCGATGAAGGCATAATTCTAGAGGCCCGCGTACTGCGCGATGTCAGTGCACGTTAAAAAAACCCAAGTGGTTCAAATAATTTGGAACCTCCTACTATTGCGCCTCTTATAGTCTGAGTTGCATTGGGACGATAAACTTCATTAAAATCAAAATATTAATTCCAGAAATTAAGGGTTTAGCGATGTTGTGAAATCCAAGAAATATATATAGGCAAATTTGAACCACTCTCTATTTTTCTTTTCCCTCGTCAAGAACAGGATTTGAGATCTCAGAAATGCAACAAATAAGGATACAAAATTTTAAACTACTGTAGGAAATAAAATGATTCAAATAAATACACAAAACCTTAGGTGAAACAACGTGAAAACAACATAAGTATACTCAGAAGTACGACGTCGCTCCCACAGCATACACACAAGCACAAAAAAAAACTAGAAACAAAATGGACTCGCTGAACCACAGATGAGCATAACAAACGAAGACTCAAACTTCAGATGCTAGCTCCAAGAACTTCACCGTAGACCATTTCCTGTGACTGACTGAGCGCATTCGTTCCCTCTACATAAAGACCTAAAGCAACTCCTACCAATGATGGCACGTTCAAAACCCCCTAGTCAGTGTCAACCCTTTCCCAGTTCACACTCATGAATTTAATTCCACAGTGTACTCATTTCCAGCAGACCCTCTGCGTGAGCGAGCATGCACGATGTCCAAAGAAAGTGTTAAAATATTGTTACGGGGCAATACTAGTTACATTTATTTACAAGTGTTGGGGGTTAGAATAAAGAGTTCCTAGCAGGGAGCACCAACACGAACAGGGAGCTGCATTAACCACCTCTTCTTCGTTCGTCCTTTCACGCGAGAGGCCACTTCGTGTTCCACTGCCACTTCATCGTAACAATATATTCGGTACCTTTTGCTGCAGTGTTTTTATAGCTGTTGTGACATTGCCAAACAGAGCAGTAGGTCGAGCACCCATAATTATCCAAGTTTGTTTTCGCCTTCGAACGAAACACCTCACCGCTCGCCTCGCTCACTGCAAACTGAACCAGAGAGCTGCGTCGGCTGCGTCCGCCTTTCGCCACCGCTGTTAACCAGGTGGCGCCACTCGCGCGCACCAAACTGCAGCGCACGGAGCCTATTGTGCCCCTCTTAAGCCTAAAAAGGGAAGAATCGTCACCCGAAATAAAACTGAAAGCAAATTTATCGCTCAAACGTTTTCTTATGGGCGAGATAAGACAAAGCGAAAGACCGCTGGCTCTTTCATGGCCTGTGAACGTGCTGAAAAATGCAACAGCGACGAATCCAGTCCGAAGCGAGGCGTCCTGCATCGAAGGGCCCCGCCATGTTTGTCGCCGCGGGTACTCGCCTTCCTATTGGCTGACGAGATTCGGCGGATTTTTTTCCGGTGGCAGAATTCGGTCCTGGACCGATCGGCCTTTCCGCTGGGTATTTCGGCGGAATCTCTGCCGCGGAAGCGGATTCCGCTCGCTCTCACCGCCGAATGTCCAAGTGTGAACGCGCCATAAGGCCGCGCTTCATCAACGCGTACATTTTTTTATTTTCTTAGCTTGCGGTCACTGCGGGCATCCGGTCTACGCTGAGAGCTCTCAGTGAAGCTCCAAGGCCGCTTGACAGCCCCGCTTTGACGGCCGAAGGTTCCTGGCTTTGTTAAGCGCACCAAGAAAGCATGCGAGGCGCACACAACGAGCACGTGGCGCCGCTTGGTCTTGGGCAGCATTCCCATGGTGACAGATCCCCATACTGCTCGTCTGCGGAAATATGCGAACCGCCTCGCATTCCGCGATGCCCCACCCCCCCCCCCCCCCTTTTTTAGGGTGGGGGGCATTCTCGATGGCACCGAAGCGTCGCGGGCCTACGCCGTCTGACATTCCTGCGGCGAGCCAGTGGATTAGTGGTCCCGCCAGTTGGCTAAAAAAACTTTTCATCCTTCCAGAGGTGACGCGCGGGTGCGGAGGGGAAGGGGAAAGCATCAAGCAACAAGGGCGAGAATTTCTTGCAGGACCAAATAAAGTTTTCCATCCATCAACCCCCCCCCCCCCCCCGGGGAGAGGGTTTTCAATATGTTTTCGGTATGCGTTTCTTTTCTTTTTAGCCAAGCCCGAAGCTCGAAGTTGGTCCCAACCTTCAGGAGTTGTGGCTGCCTTCATTGGTTATCGAAGCTTAGGGCAGGCCTAGAAATATGACCGCACTAATTTCTTTGTTCGCGAAAGGTTTAAAATTGAATGTAAAATCATTTGACAGCAGTCCTGTTCAGTTGAGCTAGAGGCTCCGTGCAGAGGCACGTAATTCTACAGACCTAGACTCTAACCTCGGGTCGATAAGTAAGGTCTTCTAGAGAGTGTTTCTCTGTGTGAGAATTTTCTATTAAAGTTGTAGTGAGTTTGACTGTCTGTGTGACTCAGCTCCTGTAACTAGCAGTTTGCCCTTGTACATCCTGTAAATATATTTCCCCTTTGTCTCCACCATCTGGCATCAATCATCGTCTGCTCCTTCAACACCGTCGAATTCAGGTTTGGAGAGGTCCTGTGCCCCTCCGAAGAAACGCAAAGAACCATCTTGAATTTACTGTAGGTACAAGAAAGAAAGCATAAAGATAAAACTAAAAGGCAGGATTGTGGTCCTTCCAAAAAGGGACCACGTTCCTTACACTGTTGGCAATCACGGCGGTGTATGCCGAGATGACGGGGTGCCCCGATGACGCTGTTGCTATGTTCCATGAGCCTCTCAGTAAGACATCTGCCCGTTTGCCCAATGTAGGCTCGGCCACAGGTATTCGGTCATTCCAGCTCCTATAGGTGTCGCGGCGGCAGTGCGACATGGCGGACGAGGTGGTGATGGCGCCGATGCCATAGCGTGCGTCAAAGCAGCTTCTTCACGTTGCGGCACCTTTCGTGTGATTTTTAGAGTATAGATAAGCAGCAGTAAATGATTCTTAATTAAGATCCTATGCTTGAGTTCGGCTGCATTACAGGCTCGTTATAAATTTTTATCGATATGAGCATGGAATCGCTAGTTCGTAAGTGCCGCAAAAACTGTTGAAACTTGCGAACTCAGCTTAGTAAAGTGCGACAAACACTTTGAACTGTGATTTTTTGCGCGTTCACTTTCTTGTTCTTTCGGCACTCACCCGAAAGCGAAAAGAAACTACTTTAATAACCCGGACAGTCTGACGCTATATTTGGTGCCTACACGAGTGCGGCCTTACCCGCATAAATATGGTATGTGCATTGATTGCGCGCTGATCTTACAAGGACACAATTGAACAGAAAATCAGCAATTGGTAACACTGGCCACGGTCTGCGGCGTAATATAACTGCACTTACCAATTACAACAGAGATAAAAATCACCCATTTAATGTTGGGCTGCATCAAACAAGTCAGAAATGTCGAAATCGTTGAGCCTACCATTTCGACTCGTGATTGGCTGCTTGTTTAGGTAACCAGAAAAGTTTTACCAGTGGTCTACATTTTCTCACGAAGAAATTCTGTTCGGTTCTTCATAATGTGGGCGGCGCTTTACTGCAGACTTAATTTTGTCCTACCATATTCCACCTGCAGCGTACGTTGGTCACATATATGCGGCAATAGAATAGACAATGCAGCTGTTGTTTGAAGCGGCAGCCAGGGGGTCGTCCGAGCTTTATAATAAAATACAGTCTAAATTAGCGCTCAAAATGTATTTTTGACTAGCGGGGGAAAACGCTTTTGATCGAGTGAGCAGACGACAGTGCCAAGAAGCGTTTGCGGTTATTCATCTCCGCATTGCGCTTTATATTCAAGAAATGAAGGTATAATTGTGAAGTTCTTGCCATTCATATCGCTATTTAGCGATCACTTTGAGGCCAGAAAGCCGTGTTTAATCATGACCAGAATGGACTGAAGCTTGATGAAAAATCTTAGTTTTCTGCAAACGTCCGCCTTAAAACATAACATATATACTTCATATCCGCTCAGTGGATAAGCACTGCACTGCTTTCATGCAGCTGTAATATGCTACGTTGGTCGCATGAACAAAACACCGAATAGGAATGCATTGACGACATGGTATCGTGGTGCAAACAGAGTATGCCACTGAGACGGGTTGTTGGGCTGAAACTCGTTACCAACCTGCAGAAGGCACTTAGTCACTGCTTTTTGAACTCTTTACGTGTTGGCAGAAACAACATGTCTGCTGTTTGGCATGTGCGCACATCGTAGACTAACAGAATATGCTCATTTTTGACGCATATCTACGCTGCAAACCACTGCAATAGCACGCGCCGCGCAGAGCGATCACCAGCTCGCCGCTTCAGGAAGAGGCCGCGTGGCGCCGCCACCGTCGCTGGAACGACCGTCTTTCCCGTACTCTATAAATGGTTGCCTGTGCCTTACATTGCCGGAATTGTTCACAGTAACGATGGAATTCACCTTCTTGCACAGTTTTGATAGCTTCCCTGGTGCGGAAAGCACCACATGCACGCCTGCTCTTTTCCCTGTTTTCTTGAGCTGGTGGGCGATGGCGTGTAAGGTAATACCGCCACATTTTTTCTCCAATCCGCGGCAGCCCCGCCGTTGTCTGGCGCCACTTTCCTGCTTTTTTTGAGCATGCTCTCAGCAACTGATAACAAGAGTGTGCATGGGTAGCCAGAGCCGCTCAACCTGGTCACCTGGTCACCGGGTCACCTCCCCTCTTGTCCGTGTTCGCCTTTGCGGCTTGCGAATGAAAGCATGAAATACCAACTCGCCCAGCACCCGCCGCGGTGGCTCAGTGGTTAGCGCGCTCGGCTACTGATCCGGAGTTCCCGGGTTCGAAGCCGACCGCGGCGGGTACGTTTTCATGGAGGCACAACGCTATGCCGCCCGTGTGCTGTGCGATGTCAGTGCCCGTTAAAGCATCCTCAGGTGGTCGAAATTGTACCGGAGCCGCTCCACTACGGCGCCTCTTTCTTCCTTGCTTCGGTCACTTCCTCCTTTATCCCTTCCCTTACGTGCGTGGTTCAGGTGTCCGCCGATAGGCTATATGAGTCGAGATACAGCGCCATTTCCTTTCCCCAAAAACCAATTATTATTACTAACTGCGTCCGAGCAATTACCATAACCAAACTTTTGCTTGCATGACAGACTTTTAAATGCTAGGAGTGTAGGAGTCTGCTAAATTGTGTCATTGTAAGATTGTTACGTTCATATGGCCAGAATGGCACATTTTAAGGCGCTCGTGTTACGAACAGTAACACAAACACATTAGACTCATCTATTTGCATTATGAGAAATTTGGCATTGTATCATGACGCGCTGTGTCCTCTTCGTTCTTGCGAATACATAGCAATAACAGGCAAAGTAACGCGTAAATCCACGGTAAACAAGTGCGAGCCCGCCTAGCCTTGTCCACCGCAAGTAGTTTGAAAGGTATTTAACGCATTAGATAGGTCGGCGAGTTGGTGATACATGTTCACCAGAGAAATCGTCGAAGACCTACAGGATAACACGTGTCTTGTGGTTTTGTTGTTCGGTTGTTGCCTGTCATCCCTTATATTTGTTTCCTGCGATTAAATTTCAGTCGTGAGTCAGCGCTTGTTTTGTGTTTTCCTCCCATTTCGTCTTCGTTTTTCGCACTGTTATTTTTGAGCAGTTGTTTTCCCTTACCTCAGCCATTGCATCCAATTCAAACACGTGCGTTGCTTGCCGACCGATTCATCAAGGGCGTATAAACAACGGAAACTGCCGAGAGGAGCACTGCAGCGGAAATTTCGAGCCTAATGTTAATTTCACGAGGTTCAGCGTCAGCTAAAATTTGAGGAGACAAAATGGGAAAGCTATAAAGTCAGTTTCTGTACACGGCGGAAATTCCTGTACAGTCACGGCCACGGCGTAAGAGTAGGGTCACAGCGCAGACCGGCTCTGTAGGACAATGATTAGGTGCAGCGCTGCCGTACTCTACGCCCACGTAGAAAGGCACACACTGTAAAAACAAACCGTCATTTTGACGGCCACTTTTTTATCTATTTTGACGAGCCGCCGGCGTCAAACGGGAAAGACGGAGACTTCGCCGTGAACGAGCGGGCGAGGAGAAAGAGACGGAGAGCGCAACACAAAACGAGAAACTCTATTGGCTGGCGCGTAGGGGTACGTCATGTGAGACGTCACTCAACGCGCGCTTCCGGCCCCCGCCAACACCCTCCCCCGCTGTCAAGGAAGGAGTCCGGTTGTCGTGGTTCCCTCTCGCTTTTCTTTGTGCGCGCTGCTTCTGCCCGGGTGTGCGTTGTGTTTTTGCGCCATTTTGCCTTTTTGTGTGCGACGCGTTGGAAGGCCGCGAAGACGCAATCAAGGAACGTATGGGCTGCAGCCGAAAATCAACTGCAGCGGGTAGAGGTAAGTGTTCTGCTTATATGCTTCGTTCGTGCAGTACGCGTTCTGTGAGGCACATAGCTACGAGGAGCACGCTAGTTCTCACGCGTAATGTATACACGCACCGATGGCCGTGGGCCCGAGATTGCCGTTCAGAGACGTGCTTCTACGTAAAGCGTGAATCGCGGCCTCATGGTTCAGCCACGTGCAGCGATTTTCAGGGGCTGCGTGCGCCCACGTGTAAAAAAAAAAAACTTCCTGTGAGTAACACTGAAGCGTACGAAGAGCATTGGCGGACGTTAATTGAAGAAAGTAGAAGAAAGTCGTTTATAGTATCTCTATCATGCGGGCACATACAATCGCGATCGAGCCTGACTTTCGGTTACGATTACTGCTACGCGGGCCAAGGATCGAAATCGAGTTGGTCGAGCTCTAGCGCCCCATGCGCCTCTGTTTAAATGCAGAACACCTTATGAATGGGCTTAATGGGCAGTAAAAATAGTCGTAAAAACCATTTTTTACATTTTCAGTTGTAATTCAGGCCAAGACATGTGCTATGACTACCATGCTGGCCATCTGCAGCTCCCTTGAATTCATGGTGTCGGCACTACTGTCGTAGGTTCGTAAAAGTATTCGTCAATAAAAAGCAGACTACTTTTCGTGCACTGATCAGCTTTTTTCTGTTTTATTTCTTACGCTCTCTCTTTTTGTTGTTCCTCGCTTCCTGGCACACCGAGCCCCATACGTCGGTGTCCGGTGGCGATGGGGCAGCTCAGTGTTTAGTTCGTGTACTGATAGCGTGCAGTTTCATTCTTGTATAGCATTAAGATATGGGCCTAATTATTTCAGCAATAGTTATTTCCAAATAAATTCTATTCATTTTTATAGCTTATTGCCTATAAGCCTCAAACAAGGGCCAAAAATTTCTTTCGACTGGCGTATCCATTAGCTGGGAATTATTGAATCAAGTAAATTTGTAGTCTTGTAATTTTATACCGCATTTTCATCCATTTCTGCTGAAATGATACTGTACCCGAGGTGTAGAAAGTGCCTTGATGACAGCAGGATCGTTGGAAGTATGGTTATGATTTATTATTGAGATGCATGTATCTGATCACTGATGTTTTCTCTGGAGTCTAATAACATGTGGCTTGTGAATTCCCAGCATGCAGCTGAAGGGGGGCTGGAAGGACTGCCAACAACTCCGCACCTTGCTGTGATTGGTATGTATTTGTCATTTATAGAACTTTGGCTCAAAACATGGCTTGTACAGTGTATTTTATTATTCTACGATGTAACCTGATTTTGTGTAACTTCACTCTACTTAGTAGGACATATTCAAAACTTAGGAATGAGGCTAGCCCTGGATGAAAGGCTTAATTGCTGCTTCATCTTATGTATGTACAGTTTGTTTAATAATTAAACATGATAACAATGTGCAAGTTTGGCCAGTAGTTTTCCATTCTTATTAGAGTGTACAAAAAATTTGGAACTCAGTAGCAGTACTGTTGATAAGTGGGGAGGGTGGGGCAATCTCCGCACTATAAGGTGATATGCCAGAGTTCATCGAGACTAATGTGCGGCCTTTTGACTTGCCAAAAGCATGACGTTCTGCTAGAAAGCATGAACGAAGCTGAGCTTGGCTTTTCTCATCAATGTCATGGCAGGCTAGGTACAAAATGGAGGGCCTTTGAAAAGTTGCCTCGGTGCTTGCCTAAGTTTCGTTACCTCATCACTATTCACCATTATTTAAAAAAAAAGAAACGAAGTATTCTGTCGACAAAGTTAATTCTTTTTTGTCGTGCAATATTTGTAAAGCTTTTTCCATAAACAAGTTCTATGTAGTATGTTTACATGAAGCAAGCATCTTCAACAGATATAATTAGTGGCGTGTAAAGCACTGATAAGGGAGGGCATGTTGCATGTGTCTGTCTACTGCCAGGGTACCATAAGGCCTAGCAACAAGACCCAGTATGGCTTTTTACGAGTACATTTGAATTCGGCTTCCCTCAGTGGACACATCGAAGGCCATAGAGTTACTCGAATTATTAGATCACCCCTTTAGTGGGTAGCGTTTGCGTGTGACTAATTTTTTTTCCTTGCAGGATCAAGCATGGGGGACATAAAGAAGATCATCGTTGCAGTGGATTCTACAAGAAGTCTTGAGAAGGCCATGGGCCTCCTCCTTGGTGCCTTCTTTGTGTTCAACGTTGCGTACCCTCCCGACTGCCCCCTCACCATGGAGCTTTTGCAGAGGTAAATGAGTGAATGTGGATGATGCGTTTGATAAGCAATCGGAATCCGAGGCAATAGTGTGAGCAGCAGGCTTCTTTTTCCTGAGGAAAGGCACTCGCCCTCCTTAGCCAGTGCCTGCAAATGATCAGTTCTGCCCTGTTCCCCTGAAATTCTGATGTTGTCACATACATTCCTCTCGTGCATTTCTTCGTTCTCTGGCACAGCACCGTGTTGCTTTTTTGGCACACCTGTATGGTGATTTGCCAGTCACAGGCGTCTTTAGAAAGTAGAAGGGTAAGATTATTGACACAGTGCTGCTTGCCAGCAGTACATGCTAACAAGCCTTGCACATTGGCTAGCTCTGGCAATTGCGAGATGATGGCCGGACTTTTAATTTTAAATTGCACCCAGTTCTGGTATTCTGACACTTGCAGAATTGCGGATTTGATCATTGTCATGTGATGAATGCACCAGCCTGGCAGATTGCATTGCCTAAACTTGGTCACGTGTCCTGTGAGTGCATCTAGATAACACTTTTCAGTGTTTTTCTTATTTTTTTGGTTGGCTACTGCAAGAAAGGGGCTAGAACGAAGAACCAGATAGGACGGGCGACTGTCAATTATTGCTAAATGTAATGTGTGCAGCACTTTTATAAGTACCGACGTCAGGAAAAATAGGAGCGAGGATTAAGTGTAAATGCAGTTATTTTAAGTCGCTCTACTATGTATCGTGTCCACTGGCTAATGTCCTAGTGCAACATTAGAGTGTGTCTGACTATGGGTTGCGTCCACACATGTGGCAAGTTGCCGGATGCCTCTCTGCACTTTTACAGGCCTCAGGTTCCCTTGTTACCATTGATGCAGTGCTCGCTGTAGCCTGTGTACAATCAGCCCCGAGAAAGTAGAGCTCTCTACCTCACCTTCTGGGCACTCAACAAACCTTTTGCAATGATGAATGTCAGATTTCATTTTGCATTGAAACGGGAGACGTGACACATAGGCAGGACAGCTTCACAGGTACTGTCACAACCATTACATGGCACTTTCCCCTTTCACCTGGTGATCTTTTAGGGGCTGGCAGGGTTATTAGCCCCTTTCAAAAAAAATTATGCTGTGATCCCATATTTGTCCAGAATTGCTCAGTACTTGAAATGGACAGGTGAAAGAGCCATCGTGAAGTCTGCTATGTTGGCACCTGAGAAGTTGGCCGCCCTTTGTGTCAACAGTTGCAGTGTAAAAGAAAAATTAAGACATTCATCATCGTGACAGGTTTGTTGATTGCTCAGAAGATTTCAGGTGTGAAATTCCGCTTATTTGTGGCCAAGGGCACAGAAATTAGAATGAGCATTGTGCAAATGGTAAGATGATGAGGCATGATAATGAGGTTTTTAAATGTATGCATGGTTGCCACATGTGCAATTGCAGCCTATACCTGGACATCAGGGTGTTACATCAATACTGACCTATGTTTGCGGCTGATAGCTGAAAACACTGAAATGCAGCAAAATGCTCTTGCATAGTTATGGTTTCTAGACTCTGTGTATGGTTCCTGTACATGATGAGCACCTATTGTTACTAGAAATACTTTACGGTGTGTATGTGCAATTGTGGGCTGTTTTTACGAGTTATAATAATGGTTACATTTAGGTACATCATCTATTGTTAGTGCATGTATATGTAGCTATTTAAGCGCACTACTAGTGTGCTCACATTTGTTGCTACCTGATTTTAATCTCGTCTTTCAATTTCGTAATACTGTGTGTTGCAGAAGGTAGTGCAGTTCACACATTCATGGCATTTCACGCGTGTAGGCAGAGTATGTGATTGGCACAGTTTATGGAGCATGGATTTATTCTATCCTCGTTTTGTTTCCAGGTACCTTGGGCAAAGCAACCCAACGAAAGGGCGCGGCAAAGGCAGGGCCTGCGGAATCGCACCAAAGTTGCTGAGCCTGCTGAATGCACTTTAATTTATGAATAAATGTGCAAGTAGAAATGTAAATTTGTTTTTGTTGCATGGTTTATGAGGTACTGCCCACTGCAAGTGACTTTCATGTGGTCAGGTTCACCACACTATATATTGACACAGAATTATGTTGAGACTTGTGTTGGGCCATCATACTGACAACACAGTTGCATTTCATGTTGACAAGCCAAATTTTGGAATGGTTAAAAGCATAGTCATTTCGAAATTACAGCCTGCTATTACCTTGATGGCCAAATGCTGTACTGACAGTTATAATTTCAAATTTGCAAAAAGTCTTGAAGTCATAAGAACAGTTTTAAAATTGACAGCTTGCCATTGCAGACAATCAGTGGTATAATTACAGTTTGGCTATATTTTCGAATCGATAAAAATGACATTGAAGTCAGGAAAAAACATTGTCATTTAGAAATGACAACTTGCTGTAACTGCTACGGTCAAATGCTATCAAATTGACAGTTTGACTGTATTTCACATTGACAAGAAAAACATCAAAATGATGGAAAAACTGTCATTTAGAAATGATGTTCTGCTGTCACTTTGATGGTCAAATGCCATCAAATTGACGGTTCAGTTGTATTTCAGATTGACAAGAAAGACGTCAAAATGATCGAAAAACTGTCATTTAGAAATGATGTTCTGCCGTCATTTTGATGGTCAAATGTAATCAAATTGACGGTTCAGTTGTATTTCAGATTGACAAGAAAAACATCATAATGATGAAAAAGCACCGTCATTTTAAAATGACGGGGTGCCATCATTTTAACGGTCAAATGCTTGGAAATAGAGCTGCCAAGGTATTTCCCATCATTTTGACGGATTTTTTTTTACAGTGCATGTCTCCGGATTCTCTTTCTGCTCTCGGGGACATTGATCGACACGCAGTTATTGCATCAGGGAATAAGGACTAATAATAATAAATGGTTTTCGGGAAAAGGAAATGGAGCCGTATCTGTCTCCTATATCGTTGGACACTTGAACCGCGCCGTAAGGGAACGGATAAAGGAGGGAGTGAAAGAAGAAAGGAAGAAAGGGGTGCCGTAGTGGAGGGCTCGGGAAAAATTTTGACCACCTGGGGATCTTTAACGTGCACTGACGTCGCACAGCACACAGGCGCCTTAGCGTTTTGCCTCCATAAAAACGCACCCACCGTGGTCGGGTTCGAACCCGGGAACTCTGGATCAGTAGCCGAGCGCCCTAACCACTGAGCCACCGCGGCGGGTGAAAAAAAACATGAAAATTGGTTTTCGAGGATAGGAAGTGATGCAGTAACTGTCTCGCATATCTCAGTGGGCACCCGAACCGTGCCGTAAGGGATGGGATGCAGGAGGGAGTGAACGAAGAAAGGAAGAAAGATATGCCGTAGTGGAGGGCTCCGGAATAATTTCTACCACCTGGGGGATCTTTAACGTGCACTGAAATCGCACAGCACGCGGGCGCCTCTTGAATTTCGCCTCCGTCGACGCGCGGCCGCCGCGGTCGGGTTGCCTTCGTTAATTTACAGCTCACTATAGACTCGCTGTCGATATCTTCCGGCATGAGCAGATTTTAAAATAGTGGTTCTTGAGGCGTTATCAGAAATGTTACGCAAGACATTCGTGCTCCACAACTTTGGTAATAAATGTAATGTGCACAGCGCAAGAAGAAATCTTGACACTAAGCAAGAAAGGAAGGTAAAACGATATCTTTGTGTTAGCAAAGGTAAAATTCGTCAAACCAAATAAATAGCCCAAAAAAAGAATACGAAAGCTGGTATAACTGTGGTTCGAAAAAAGAGTCAGTCAAAAAAAGGGCACTTGTTGGGCGGGTTCATAGCGGCATTGTCACGGCATCCGAAGGCCTTTGCGAACGGTTGAAAGTTGGCGACGGCCTTGTTACAGCTGACCCGGCGAGCCATCTCTTGCTCGTCGTGGAGGCCGCACAAGATGAAGCAGGCAGCTAGGAAGAACAGCTGGTCCTCACTGCAGCCGCTGACGACGACTTGCGAGCGCTCATGCTCGGTCAGGGTGGCCTCGAACGTCGCATGCGCCGCCTCTATGGCGGGGACCTCGGGAAAGTAGTCGTCATAATCTCTCCCCGATCCAAGGCAGGAGGCTCTCTTGTCCGTCACTGCCTTGGTTCCAGCAGGAAGCCACGAGTCGGAGACCCTTCCCTCGGGATCTATTTGAAGTCCGATGGCGTCGAAGCTTCGCACCAGCTGCAGCGCGTAGAAGAACACGAGGGTGCCGTATGTCATAGCCTTGGTTCCGTTCGCGTAGTGCCAGGGAGGCTGCAGGGTGACCAGGGCGATTTGAATGGCGTTGAGGAAGTAATCGTACTCAATAAATTGTTGCATGCGCGGGTGCTCCGAAAGGTAGGCGGGGATGTTGAGACGCCGCCAGTTCCTCGCTGCGGTGACCCAGTGTTGGGTGAAGGAGCTGGTGTTTGAGAACCAGCCCGCGTAGAAATGCGAAATCCCTTCGGTTGTCAGAAGGCTCCCGGTAGGCCACATGGTCACGGAGACGTTTAGAACCTTGTCGCTGAGCGCGCGTCTGAGGTCGGTGTCGGCCCATGATAGGTTGTCGAGCTTAGAGACGACGGTTTGCGTGACCCCGTTCAGCGAAGCGTCTATCACGGCCCGTCTATCGGGAGGGAAGTCGGTGAGGACATGCAGCGACACTATGAGCCAACGATACGCCGCCTCTATTTCGGTGACGCAAAACGAACGTCGCTGCTCGAGAGCCAAGGAACGGGTGCCGAGTGTGTGCATCAGAAAATCTCGATCGGCGATCGACGAGAAGACTTGGACGAACGTCCACGACAGGTCGCGCTTCATCGCAGTGTTGTTATGGCGCGAGAAGATGTTGTTCACAGCGTCCAGGAACGTCTTGTCAGCGAAGGTGACGGCGTCCGCGACATTAAACGAGTAGTCCGTGGAGGCATGCAACACCTGCATCCAGCGAGCCGCCGAGACGTTGGGCATGTGCGCTGGAAGCTCCCTAAGGGTAAGGCGCAAAGGTGCTGTCGGCTTCGCTCTGGCGGCTCGACTCAGGGCTTTGTAGATGGCAGTGTGTGCCTGCACGATGCTCTCGATTTCGAAATCGGGTCGCGGCAGCTGATTCGGTGCAAGCGCTTGGTACAGACCGTCCCATAGTGCGCGGTGTGCTCCCGCAGCAGCAACTTCTTGTTCGACTGGAAACCATATTCTATAGAGCCGGGCTGGTCGTAGTATAACATTAGCCTCTCCATCCGCGACTCGTAGCGGGGTGACGTCGAACCAAGGTCCAATACGCCAGTTTACCGAAAGGTCAATGGCGACTTCCAGAGGGTCGACACCTTCAGGTGCATCATGGGGCCAAGGAACTCTGAGCTCATCCATGAACACTTTCAAGAGTTGAATGTCTGCGAATGAATTTTCTGGTGAAGCATCGGCCATGCAAGAGGTAAACACGCCGAGCACTTGGGTAGCGATCGGATTGTACGGCACCGCTCTCATCAGGTTGCTCTCGAAGTTTTCTGCCCAAGATGTAAAGCCGAAGTCCATGAGGGAGTGCGTATCGCCCCTCTTGTCCACAGCGTGACGGTTCCATTTCGAGCAAACGTGGCCGTCGAAGTCGTCGCAAGGACTGACCGTGCTGTCCAACCAAGTGTTCAGGATATGTGCCTGCGTCCGGCATTCCTGTGTGTGGCAGAGAAGCTCGTTTTTCGCGTCAAGCAGATGCCGCGGCTTGGGCAAGAACACGTAGACGAGTCCGCAGAAAATGGCAGTCGTGGTGAGGGCGGCCAAAGCCGAGACTGCGGCGGGCCGGTACGATCGGCTGGGAATTTGCGAAGGAAGCGTTGATTCCTGCGGAGGAGAAAAATTGCAAGCATTCACTTAACGCCTAAGACGACTTCCGCGTCTTCTTGAGAAAGAAGTGCGCAGTGCACTACAGAGAATGCAGGTTGAGCGCCTTTATTATTCGTCTACATGATGATGACAATAATAATAATAATAATTGGGGAAAGGAAATGGCGCAGTATCTGTCTCATATATCATCCCACACCTGAACGGCGCCGTAAGGGAAGGGATAAAGGAGGGAGTGAAGGAGGAAAGGAAGAAAGAGGTGCCGTAGTGGAGGGCTCCGGAATAATTTCGACCACCTGGGGATCTTTAACGTGCACTGACATCGCACAGCACACGGGCGCCTTAGCATTTTTCCTCCATAAAAACGCAGCCGCCGCGGTACATGAAAACTGACAATTGGTTTTTAAGGAAAGGAAAAGGCGCAGTATCTGTTTCACATATCGGCGGACCCGCGAACCGCGCCGTAAGGGAAGGGATAAAGGAGGGAGTGGAAGCAGAAAGGAAGAAAGAGGTGCCGTAGTGGAGGGCTCCGGAATAACTTCGACCATCTGGGGATCTTTAACGTGAACTGACATTGCACAACACACGGGTGCCTTTGCGTTTCCCCTCCATCGAAACGCAGCCGCCGCGGTCGGATTCGAACCCGGGAACTCCGGATCAGTAGCCGAGCGCAATAACCACTGAGCCACCGCGGCGGGTTACGTTTAGTTGTTTGAAAGCCGATTCCAGCCAAGCTTGCGCGTATACCACGGATAACAAATTGAAAAAATGGTTTTTGGGGAAAGGAAATAACGCAGTATCTGTCTTGCATATCGGCAGATACCTGAACCTTGCCATAAGGGAAGAAATAAAGGAGGGACTAAGAGAAGAGGTGCCGTAGTGGAGGGCTCCGGAATAATTTTGACCACCAGGGGATCTTTAACGTGTACCGTCATCGCACAGCACACGGGCGCCTTAGCGTTTCGCTTCTATCGAAACGCGGCAGCCGCGGTCGGGTTCGAAACCGGGTATCCCGGATCAGTAGCCGAGCGCCCTAACCGCTGAACCACCACGGCGGGTTTATCACAGATAAGTGCCTGAAATTTGGCCCATATGCGCGCTTAAATTTTTTAAGGCTGCATGAAAAATTAATGTGCATTAGTTGCGCCAATCCAGGATATACAAAGCGAAAGCGAGATAGGTCTCCGCTGACCCACGGAGCCGGTTGTGCGCCTTTCCTTTCGTCAAAATGAACGGTCTTTGCAAAGTTGTCTACGCCAATGAACTCTATGAACGCCGTCGGCTCACTTGTTTTGTTTTGTTTTTGAGGAAAGGTCAATGGCACAGTGACCGTCTCACACATATCTCGGTGGACACCCTAACCGCGCCGTGTGCCGTCACTGCTCCTCGCGCATGCGCAGCACGACTCTCCGGGAATCGCGCGAAACTGCTCAACATGCGGCCAGTAAAGCTTCCGCTTTAAAATGAGTAATTTTATTGAATTAGAGCCGATAAATCGAGCACTAATCTCTTGGGGCTTTCCTTGGGACGCACAATTTTTTTTGGAAACTGCTATTTGCGGGGACGTTTCTTGGATGTGTAGGGGAAAAATGAGCACCCCTGGGGAGATTACAAATGTCCCGATGGGATATTTTTGGGAGATTTTGAGAAGGATTGGTGTTTGTTGGGTAAGGTTGTTCTTATTGTTTTACCGATTACCTATGTAAATACATTGTAGGCACGGATAGTAAGCTTATCTGCCTTAATTTTCTCGTTCTTGACGTCCCCTTTCTTTTCGATTAAGATGATAGCGTTATTCCAAGATTCCGCTATGCATACAGCATAGTCCCTAGCACAATCTCTCCGCCATCGTTCAATATATATGCAGTTACCTGTCCCTCGGCAGCCGCTTCCTGCATTTTATCGCTTGTAAAGCTTTCTTCGCCTCCGCTGTCCTCATCGGCGGGATGCATAATTACTCCGCATCTCTGCCTCCGCAATTATTATCTTTATTATTTTGTCTGCTACTTTAGCTATCTTACCCATATTCAAGGTGGTCTCATATTTATGGTGAATTTTAAAATTCCATTCGAAAAAAAGGTAGTGGGTCAGAGCAGTTTTTCAACAGACAATTTCTCGCACAGAAAGTAAAATTCGAGTGTGTGGGATCGCTCCCCGACTCCACCAGCAAAAGCTCAGCCGTGGTCACGAAGCCCTCGCACCTGGCGCATCATGGCGCGAACAGCTATCCTGCTGTCATGCCACGCCCCGAATTTTAAATAGTGATATTGCAACTGGGCTCACCTATAGTACGATACAACGCCTTGGTCTGCGGCGTCCTGTGTTACTTCGCTAGCCAATCACAGCAATAAACAATATCACATTTTTAATATTTGACTTTATTAAACAGGCCACATATAAAAATTCTAGGGCTATAATTTTTTTCCTGTAATTTGCTTCATGCTTGGGTAACTAGAAAAGTTTTAACAATAGACTACTTTTTTCTTGAGGAATTCTGTATGCCAGTCGAATATTGGTGGAGCTTTACGGTTGAATTAAGCTCTTTCCGGCTATAACGGTCGTGCGTGGCTTAATGATTTATCTGGCCACCACGCCGGATCTGTACTGGCTAAACCAGGGGCGGCGATCTCACTAATTCCCAGAGCTGCCGCATTTATCGTTCCAGATTCATCGGGTCGCCACGACAGAAGGTATTGAACTTTAGACGCACTATTCAGGTCCTGTCTTGATTGATTCCTTCACACACAGTGAGGTGTGTCCGATCCATATTTACCGGTGTGTGGACGGGAGAGCCCGTCTTTGCTGGGTTTCTAATTCCGGAATCTCGCGGTCCCGGGCCCGAGTTGTCCATTTCCGCTTTGCCGAAGGCCTGGACGGAAGGCTTTGCCGCCCAGGGGCTGCGATCGGGAGAGTGCTGCAGAGTGCACAAAGCATGCAGGCCATAATTAAGAGCTACATGCCCGCAGTGTGCAGCAAAAGAAGACCATGGCTGCAGTATTGAAAAAAAGGTGGTTGCGAGTGTATAACGCCTCTCCTCTCTCCCTCCTTTCTCTTAAAAGTTATAATAATAATAATAATAAATGGTTTTCGGGAAAAGGAAATGGCGCAGTATCTGTCTCATATATCGTTGGACACCTGAACCGCGCCGTAAGGGAAGGGATAAAGGAGAGAGTGAAAGAAGAAAGGAAGAAAGAGGTGCCGTAGTGGAGGGCTCCGGAATAATTTCGACCACCTGGGGATCTTTAACGTGCACTGACATCGCACAGCACACGGGCGCCTTAGCGTTTTTCCTCCATAAAAACGCAGCCGCCGCGGTCGGGTTCGAACCCGGGAACTCCGGATCAGTAGCCGAGCGCCCTAACCACTGAGCCACCGCGGCGGGGCTCTTAAAAGTGAAGATTCTCCCTTTTACATCACCTGCTTTCACTCTCGCCACTCTCCCTCTATCCATTTTTCTCTGTACAGCCGAGTGACGCTGCAGACACCGATTGACAGCGCGAAAGTGAGGAACCAACTCCAAGAGCGAACACTCGAAAATCAAAACTGCAGATACATAGCCGGGTTCGAACCCGACCGCGGCGGCTGCGTTTTTACGGAGGAAAAACGCTAAGGCGCCCGTGTGCTGTGCGATGTCAGTGCACGTTAAAGATCCCCAGGTGGTCGAAATTATTCCGGAGCCCTCCACTACGGCACCCCTTTCTTCTTTCACTCCCTGCTTTGTCCCTTCCCTTACGGCGCGGTTCAGGTGTCCAACGATATATGAGACGGATACTGCGCCATTTCCTTTCCCCCCAAAACCAATTATAATTATAGATACATAGGTGGAACTTTGGGTGCCGTGACTGTTGCAGAAATGGTATTGGAATGTGTGGTTTAATGTGGGCGAAGCGACGCGGGCTATGAGGGACGTCGTAGTGGAGGGTTCTCAATTAATTTCTACCACCTAGGGTTCCTTAACGTGCGCTGCGGTATAAAGGGCAATTTCCTCCGGCAGCCCATACAAACCCTTGTGTGCTATCATCATCATCCTACTCGCTTATCTCCATCACTTCATATCATTCTAAGCTCACTTAACTAACAAAAATTTAAAAAATGTCACGAGACAGCTGCGCAAAGAGAGAGCTGCGCTCGCCCTTCGCCCGTCGGCATCGTGGAAAAACTTGCGGTAGCGCAGACAGTACGGGCAAAAAAGACAAAAGGGCATATATTAGCCGATGATTACGTTTCTTTGTAATGCGATTTTCAGCTGCCGCGGTACTCGAACCGTAGGCGACCGCATACGGAACCCGCAGTACCGAACGAAGACGTGTCTCTGCAGGTTTATACTTGGGCAGTGCGCGCAGCGTTCCGCCGCCGATGAAGCTCGCCTCGGCTTCCTCGGGCGAACGCCATCACGCTTACAGCGCGCGCTACTCTGGCGCCTTTGGCGAGTGACGCATACCTTACCGATGACGTCATCGGCGAGCGGACGACGACGCGCGCTACTTTGGTACAGAAACCGGTTCTCTGCCGATCGCGCTCGCTACCGAGTTTTCGGCCGGAAAATTAGCCGCGGCGACGAAATTCCCCGCGGTCAGGAAGTCGAACTGCCCGAGTGTGAACGCACCATTAGGCATGCAGTTTTATCTCTTGAACCAGCACGATGAGCAGCTGCCTTACCGCTACGTCCGTAGTGGAGCCCACCGTTGGTGGGCTTGTGAAGCCGGGATGCCGCGGCGTTGGGCTTGCTTCACCGGCTTGTGGTCTAGCCAACGAATGACGGGGAACCAAGACGCCGCGAGTGGAAGGGGAGTGCTGCGCAGTGTGTAAAGCACGTCCTAATTAATCTCAAGGCACCAAGTGTGAACTTCTTGAAGTACAGTATATTTCGATGTCACGATTGATGATTTTCTTCACAGCGTCTGTTTAACCAGACCTTCACCATCCCCATCAAATGACATCATCCATGGCAAGGTAAGGTGACCCATTGCCATCGGTCACATATGACCGATGACAATAGCTCACGTAACCCATTTCAACTCTGATAGGGGCATAAACACGAATTTATTGCTCGCGTGTTATTTCAAATGATGACCAGACTGCAGTAAAGACGGATCAACGCGCGGTGTGTGCCTACGAACGCTAAATAATTTATAATTGCATTTTCTTCTCGATGCTGTTCAGATTTTAGTTTTCCACACAACCTGGTGACGGGAATGACCGGAATGCTTACAGCTCGCTATCATTTCGTGGACAGACAGTTTGCGCACTATAAAGAAATCTGCTGTTACTTCTGCACAGGCCTTATACCATTCCTCTAGCCAGTCCTGTAGGTCGAACTGTTCCTGGCACCGGGTGGGCGATCCGTGCCGTGATAGGCCTGGCAGGGTGGCGGTAACCGTCCCACAGCTGCCGCGAGCTCCGTCGTGGCGTTGACGTCGTGCCCGGTGTTGGCAGCGTCGCTGTGACCTGCTGGGAGCTGGCTGTAGTAGTCTTCGGGAGTCTGCTGGACACGGCAGCAGGGGACCCGCCATGCAAGCTGCCGACGGGAAAAATCGGATTATATGGTCATACAAGAGCGCGCTATTATTTGCTGTGGAGACAGTTTGCACACAGTAACGAAATCTGCTGTTACTTCTTCGCTGAAGTTGGACACGCCTCATTATTCACATTACAACTCCATAGGAAAGATATTTATAACAAAGGAAGGCGCCCCGTCTTCATTAACCATATGGACATCTTTTAGCTGAATGTGAGGAATGTGCTCTCTTCCATACAGGAGCTATACCTTCACTGATAACACTGATAAGTGTAAATTAATGACTTTCAGCCGTAAACTACCAAATTCCTCCTTCACCTGCTGGCTCAACAAACACCAAGTCACAACAGCGTCTTCATACAAATATCTCGGCATTCACCTTACTACAAGCCTTTCCTGGTCTAGACACATTAATAAAATCACAGCTAAGCCTTCACGAACCATCGGATACTTAAAACGTAATCTTTATGGTGCACCATCTGACACTCGAAAACTAGCTTACAAGACATTTGTTCGTCCGCAACTTGAATTTACATCGCCCATCTGGTCGCTTCACCAAGTATATCTAACACGTAGCCTCGAATCGATACAGAACCGTGCCGCACGCTTCATCGCTCGCGATTATAACCGTCATTCCTGCGTCACTAACATAACTAACATCAAGTTATCC
Source organism: Amblyomma americanum (assembly GCA_030143305.2). Lineage (NCBI taxonomy): Eukaryota > Metazoa > Arthropoda > Arachnida > Ixodida > Ixodidae > Amblyomma > Amblyomma americanum. The sequence goes on from JARKHS020027993.1 coordinate 21,523, forward strand.
CTTTCCATATCCCAATGGGCACTGAAACTCCCTTGGACGTCCTGTGGATGTTTAGGACGCCCATGGGACGTCCAAGAGAGTTCCAGTGCCCATTGGGATGGCTCCTCCAGGGAGGGCATGGAGGGCTGCGTGTAAGTGCGCTGTGCGTGCAGGAAGATGAAAACATTGCTGTTTAAAGCGTGACCGAATAAAGATGACTTGTGTTGGGCTTTCTACTGCATAAGTGTCGGAGGCTATCGTGCGGCAAACACCAGGTTAAGGAATCTGTATTTTTGTGTCGAAATAAATATAGGTTCTCAAAGCTAAATTTTCTTTGAAATGTTTCTTACCTGCAGGCAATAAATATACATTTAGGAGAAAGATGACTGACGCCAACAAAGTTAATTTTGTCCTAAATTAAATTTCCCTGCCAGACAGACCTCTGTCAAAAGTTTTCTTTTGAGTCTATAAACATACATAATAAATCTACAAGTGTGCTTTCCTCCAAGGAGTGCCTAGGGCGGAAAGGAATGTATTCGTTGCAAAATTAAGTGAAATTCTTGTTTCGCACTTGTACACCTACATGAACTATGGTTTATCGTCACCACGCCTTCGCATATCTTACGTAGAGGTTTATCTTGTTTCGTGAGCATGAAGTTGTAAGTAAACTTGTGTATGAGAAATACGAATCCGTCATAAAACCACTCTAGCAACACGTTTTTGGTGTCTACATTGGTTAGTCACATCGGCTTTACCAGGTGGAGCTTTTTGCTGACGGTTACAGAACGGGAGCCTTTTAGCTTAACGAAATTACGTTAACTAACTGAGCGCATGACAAGATTCAGTGTTAGTAAAAAGCCGGAAGATGCACCTTTGGTACGCAGTAAACCAGCTGCCAAAGGTTCTGTGAAAACCCATATGCAATGCATCCTTCCATCTTCTGTAGGAAAGTGTCGAGTTACGAATTGCGTCATTGAGTCTAAACAGCGCGTTCTGAGCTACTTCTGTGCAATACATATATACCCGAAATACCTGCCGCAGCGCTATCAGGTAGATTAAAGAACTTTTCATTGTTTCAAACGTCACGAATTTATTCAGGCACTTTTGCGGCATGCCTTGATCTCTGCGAATTTGTTAGTGTGCTTAAATGGCACAACCCTAAGCATCACCCACGTTTCCAGCGGCTGCCTTTTGTGTGATGAGTGGCTACTTTATTGACAAACACGCGGCAGCTCACCATAATAAATTCACCTTTTTTGAGTTCCCACTGAGTACGGTATACGAAGACGCGGAAATTTTATGTCCGTTGGATGGCGTATGCATGTTCTATATGCCGACCGCTATAGCTTCATTTCGGACTGCAAGCGTTTAGTGTGGCCACTATCCGCCCTTTACTTTTGCCATATCTCTCTACGTCTTCCAATATGTTTTTATTACACTCGTGAACAGAGCTCGCTTTGAGAGCTTACGGTGAAAAACTTCTATATCGAAAAGCACCCACTATACTTAAGTACGGACTTCTCAAAGGAATTCGACGTGATCAGGCTCTAGACGCTGCATTAGATGTCGAACTCTTGGTTTGTAATATATGAAGGCTTTTTCAGGATATTTTCCAGCCATCGCCTGTTTCAAAACAGTATGGAAGTCGGCAGCAAAGGAATTACACCCACAGTTAAACGTTCCAGGGCACGCCATCGCCGATGAAAACGCCATTTTACACGCAGCCTTGAAGACATGTGTGCAGCGTAGGCCCGAATAAATGACGTAAGAATCTGTTAAACCCACAGGCAATATGCGTTTAAGATGGTAAGAAAGCAAGTGTTACTGCCAGTGCCGTGCTTCGGACTCCGATGGACCCAGACTTGTGCTTCTGGCTTTATTCTAGGCCATATACACTATAGCCAGCTGATGCAATGTTGTCATTATTTTTGTGGCGCAGGCTTCAGCAGCCTGGCTTTTGGTCTTTTATGCGAAAGCATTACTTGGCTATGTCAGCGAGTGCCTGTCTGCAAAACGCGTCGGCAGCCGTTGTGTCGTTCTCAGAAGAGTGAGGATCAAACGGATGACTCTAATCGATAGAGGGCGATGCGCGACAAAATTTGGCGTCGATAGGATGATTAGTTAATTAATTGGAGCGAAAAATGTCGAAAACCCGTCGAAATATAGCGCGGACGTCATTACAATGAGTGGACGGGAAAACAATTGTGGATGTCAAAATAGTGAGAAAAAAAATAGGCAAAGGAGTAGAAACAAACTTACTTTGAAATGGATTGAAATGTGTTTGATGAGTGACAATTAATCGAACAAAAGGTTTGATTGACATAGGGTAATTAGTCAATTAACTAGAAGCAAAAGTCGTCGGACGGCCGAATAGGGTGGACGGGAAAACAGCAATGGCGCCAAATTTGAAAACCCAAAACTCATGCTTTCGCATTCCTCCACGTAAACAGGCTTAAGTGCCCTGAGAATTTTTGCTACATCATAGAGAAACCGAATACAGCGCAGCAGAAGACGAAGACACAGAAACGGAGGACAGCACGAGCGCTCGTCGTGCTGTTCGTTTTCGTTTCTGTGTCCTTGTCGTCGTCTGGCTATCCCCTTGTTTACCGAATAGACTTCCCTGAGCGCTGGCGGTCGCCATAGCGGCGCGCAAAGCTGTATGTCGACAAGCAGCCCTCTCTCTATTAGGAGACAGGGTCTCGGTATCTGTCGACTTTAGATGCAGAGAGAGCGACATTCTCACCCAGTGCTGGTGACCTCTGTGCTGAGCGGGGAACCGCTGGAGGCTGGCGGTTGCTCTGTCGTCAGCCCAGTGGACATCGACGTCACGGGGGCGGAAGCCGGCGCTGTCGCTGGAGTTTAAAACATATGTTAGGTGAGACATGGTTTTCGTTGGACTAAGGGCCTCCGGGGATATCTCCATGCAATTTTCGATTGTAGTAAAATTCGGTTCTGCCTCTCTCTGTATATAGTAATATTTGCCCGGCAGCAAAAAGACGAATTCATTCCTGAGAAAATTGGATTAAAAAGTTGAACAGTAACTTTCCACCATTTCATTAGAACGAGTTCTCAGCGACACAAGGTGTAGCCTCGACTCAGGGTTACACACGCGAGAAACTTTTTTGACGTCACCGCGCGCCGACTGCTATTGACAACGGCCGCTGGTGGCGATACCGCTATTTACTTTTACCGCGACAGCGTTAAAGAGCCGTGTCGCAGAAAACTCGGCGTCGTCGTCAGCGCCGTTGGCTATGAGCAAAAAAAATCACAAAAAAATCCGCAGAGGAGCAACCTAAGAAGCAGGTGGGCCACCTAGGTCACTTGACCTTATGGCGTCGTCGCAACCTGCCAACCGGAAAGTGAGAAAACTGCCTGCCGTGGCAGATGGCAGTTTAATTAAAGATTGTTCGCGAGCGGTTCCTCGAGAAGAGCAACCTGGTTCGCACAAGGCCCGCCGATGGCAGCACCTGCCATCGTAGGGCAGTGGCGCGCTGCTTAAACACTGCACCACTGCGTCAGGAGTGATATGAGGACTCCTAGGGATCTATGAATGTAGACAATGACCAATTCTACTGCGGCCCAAGTTTAAAATGATGCAGTATCATGCAAACTTACATCTCTAGGGCGGTTCATTGGCACGTTGAAAGCGCCGGGACGAAGACCCTAGCTCAAGTAATCTAAGAACCAGCGGGGCGAGAGACCAGGACACAAGCGGCAGCTCTCCAGCACGAACATCCGAAGGGCGGCGCAAGCGCTTCGTCGTCGTTGGCGTCGGTGCTGGATCAACTTCTTCATCATGTGATACTGACATGATACTACTCATCATATCATATGATTCATCATATGATATTCCACATCATATGATATACCAACCAATGTAAGCCAATTCAAATCAAGCAAAACCATAGGAAGTCAAGATAAACCATGCAAAATCAGAGCTAACTGTGCTAGCGCACGAGAATTCGTGATTAACCCCAAGCAAAACCGCCCATGATTATTTTTATACCTCCTCTGGCTTAATAAACCTGTTTTCTTTGAAAGTATACGCGGCCTCTGTCATTAGACGTGCGGTTAATTATCAATAGAGCCCAACTCAAATTTGTCCACACGGCAGGTAGTACAATCCAAAACCAACACCGCAAACGTGGCTGCAACAAAATAGGAAGAATACTAGCTTACGTGCGCCTTGCTCCGCAGTAGTGCCTCCTGGTTGCTTGCTGTGCCTCGCATCTGCTTGCTCTTCGGTGTCTGCCTTGAGCCGAGGCTCGCGCCTCGAGCTGGCGCCCGCTTCCCGGGCTGCATGTTCGGAGCTCCTGGGGGAACGCTTCCTTGGGCGGCGTCCACGCGACCTGGACGTTGAGGAATGCGTCGGCGATGGTCCGGGAGGGCTTCGAGATCGCTTCGGGGACTCCATGGCGCGGTGCCAAGGCTTCTTCGTCTTCTGCTCGCGAATACGGCTCGCGGCCACTAGCACGTTGCGCCACCACGAGATTGGATTGGAAAACGTTTATTTCCTCAAAATGTAGATGCAGACGGTCCGCGGCTAGCGTCGGCCTTGGCCCACTCGGTGGCAAAGGCTTGAATGCCCGGGTCCGAGCTGACCAGAAAGGTCTCGCATTACACAAGAGAATGCCTTTGTACTAGATCTTCCAGTGGAAGTTCTTCTATACATTGCCATAGTATGTGATCATATGTGGCTGTTGCACCACAGAACCTACACTCGGGTTTGAAGTCATCCGGGTGCATTTTTGCCAATAGATACGGGCTAAGAAAGGACCTCGTTTGGAGGTCCTCCGCCTCCAGGCGGTGTACGTCTTGCGCCTTATCCAACGCTTTGTCAGGTGGCGGAAATTTGTGCCTTTGCAATTTGTAATGGCGTGTGATATCGTGGAAACATGTCAGCCCTTCCTTGGAGTAATCCATGGATGCGGACGACCCACAGACTCGGTTGACGAAACCTCGGGCCATGTTGCGAGCCGCCTAGTTTTCCGGATTCCCCGAGTGAGCCGGCACCCATATCACCTCAATTTCGTTGTGAGGTTGCCTGGTCAGTTTCAGTATCTGTTGTGGCGCAGTCGAGACTCTGCCCCCCGCAAAACTACCGACGGCCAATTTGGAATCCGAGAAGATTGTATCCGCGTCAGTGCTAGCTATGGCTAGTGCCACAGCTGCCTGTTCCGCTGTTTCTGAAGATTTTGTCACTATCCGACCCCGAGGCCCGCAGCCGCCCGTGCACGTCCATCACCGCCAGTGCGAACGCTCGGCTTGATGAGTGTTCTGCCGCGTCTACATAGACAGCTCCTTCGTCCGTTCCGTGTTTTTTGTGTAGAGCTATTGCCCTAAATTTCCTCCTTCCTTCGTGGTGTGAACGGTGCATATCCTTTGGCAGTGGTGTGATCCACAGTCCCTTCCTAATGAGCTTGGGTATCTGTGTCTTTGTGTCCGCGGGTGGAAGTTCTACGCCTATGCCTAGGCGCTTCTGCTGCCGCGGTGGCTCAGTGGTTAGGGCGCTCGACTACTGATCCGGAGTTCCCGGGTTCGAACCCGACCGCGGCGGCTGCGTTTTTATGGAGGAAAAACGCTAAGGCGCCCGTGTGCTGTGCGATGTCAGTGCACGTTAAAGATCCCCAGGTGGTCGAAATTATTCCGGAGCCCTCTACTACGACACCTCTTTCTTCCTTTCTTCTTTCACTCTCTCTTTTATCCCTTCCCTTACGGCGCGGTTCAGGTGTCCAACGATATATGAGACATATACTGCGCCATGTCCTTGCCCCAAAAAGCCAATTATTATTAATTATTATTGCATCGTGAGGTGAGCTTCTTTTAGCTCCTCCAGTGTGTTATGTATTCCCAGTCCCAGGAGTCTTTCTGCCGACGTGAAATTCGGCAGACCCAAGGCTGCCTCGTATGCTTGCCTAATTATAGCCCCGGCTTTGCCTTTCTCCCCGGCATCTAGCTTGAGCTATGGATGGTGCAGGCAGGATGGTGTATGCACTGCCATGCCACCGGGAGAAGAAACCTATTAATTTCGGATGCATACTAAGAGCACACGACATCAACACATTGCCGCACTACGTCGTTAGGGGAAACTGAGGACAACTCTATCAATTTTTTATTCAGTAAAATCTAATACTTCGGCGCTTCGTGACTTTATTGCCGCTTGTCCGGCAGCGAAAGGTGCAATTAATTGCTATGACGAAATTTGGATTCGAGGTTGAAAAACTTTTTCCCGCCGCTCTGATTCATGCTCGGGACTCTCTAATGAAGAAATAGCTTAAATGTGACGTAAACGGGAAGTCCGTGATTGCTGGCGGCGAGCGGTGAAGCCTAACAGCAGCCGAAAATGAAAACTACCGCTTCGTTTATGTTTGCACCAGCGTTATGGTGGATCCCTTTTCCGATTCCGACAACGAAGTTCTCGCAGAGAACCGCGGCCCTGCACTCAGCGACCTCAATCCACAGCGTGCGATACTTTAGAGGGCTGAGGCGGCGGGTCTGGCAAGATAGTCCGAGCACCGAGGAGTCGGCCAGCAAGCCAAGTACGTGCAGTTGCCGACGCAGTCGCTGTCCCCGCCGAGCCACCGTCACGACTGATGAGTGGAGTCTGGCACGTGACGGACTTATTTAAATTCTGTAAAGATAGTCCTCGCAGCGCTGATTATGCAGTCCAGCGTCTTGGTACGTTGACGAAGCGAACGCGCCGAACTGTGGGTTTGTTTACACATGGAGCTAGGCGCGTGCAAAATTAGCTATCCACAGGTGTTTTCTTTGTCGCAGGTGCGTGCCGCTGCATGCAATTCGTCTGAGGAACACTAAAAGGGCCACTTGGAGGTCCTCCGCCGCTCCGCACTTGTAAACAGAGGCGCGTCAAAAACAATACCACAAACCGAAACTCAGCTGACCGCCATTGTGGCTTCCAACATTCCGGCAATTCAGGTTGTCCTTTTTCCATTTTCCTCGTGCGCTAAAAGTGCACTAACGGTTTCAAAACAAAACTTATACATGGAGTTGAGCTCCCTTAACGAACCTGACAGCCACGTGGATGCGTTCGTTGTATCCGAAGTTCGTATAGTAAGTGGACTTGCCCTATTACAGTAAAAAAAATACCAAGTCAGACAAAAGTGGCGCTGATTACTTTAATAAATCCCCTAATAAATCAAGCCGTTTTCTAAGGTTTCCAGCGCGGTCATGTCCTCCGGGCCGAGACCCTTTGTGCGGACGAGCCGCAACATTAGGGACTCGATAATGATTCAAGCGTTCGCGGCATTTGGTGGTAGATCGAGAACCTAGTTTTCGACCTTGGACAAATTTGGATGCAGTGACGAACCTACCACAGCGCATGTCTGCGCAGAACGTACAGTATATGAGTCACCATTGTGTGAAGAGCCCCAGCAGCTGCGCATTGGGCTACAAGTGCGACACCTCGCCGCAGCTACTATAAGTTCTTGACCCAAACTTTGCGCGGCCGTAGAGCCATTTATACCATTTATACTAGAACTTTACTCTAAATCTTTCGGCTTTACTGTCTGATATCAGTCTTACTAAGCCGGAGTATCCGGGTTAGAACATGGCCGCGGCGGCCACGTTTCTATGGAGGCGAAACACAAAAGGCGCCCGTGTGCTGAGCGATGTCAGCGTACGTTAAAGATCCCCAGGTGCCCGAAAAATTTCCGGAGCCCTCCACTACGGGCCCGCCGCGGGGGCTCTTTGGTTAAGACGCTCGGCTACTGATCCGGAGCACCCGGGTTCGAACCAGACCACGTCGGCTGGGTTTCGATGGAGGTGAAACGGGCGACGCTGTCCCGCGCGATGTCAGTGTACGTTAAAGATCCCCGGGTGATCGAAATTATTCCGGCGCCCTCCACTAAACCACTTATTCCTTTCTTCTTTCACTGCCTCCATCCCTTCCCTTACGGCGCGGTTGAGGTGTCCAACGATATATGCGACAGATACTGCGCCACTGCCTTTCCCCAAAAACCAATTATTATTATTACACCGCGGTGGCTCAGTGGTTAGGGCACTCGGCTACTGATCCGGAGTTCCCGGGCTCGAACCCAACCGCGGAGGCTGCGTTTTTATGGAGTCAAAACTTTAAGGCGCCCGTGTGCTGTGCGATGTCAGTGCACGTTAAAGACCCCAGGTGGTCGAAATTATTCCGGAGCCCTCCACTACGGCACCTCTTCCTTCTTTCATTCCCTCCTTTATCCCTTCTCTTACAGCGCGGTTCAGGTGTCCAACGATATATGAGACAGATACTGCCCCATTTACTTTCCCCCAAAACCAAATATTACTATTATTAATAAAAACCAATTTTCATTTTCCTCTACGGTACCTCCTTCTTTCACTCCTACCTTCGTCCCTTCCTCGACAGCGCGGTTCGAGTGTCCACGGACTTGCGTTAATGAGACTTCTCTTTCCTCAAACTAACTTTCAGTAATAGCAAGAAGTATGCTGTTGCCTTGTGAAGCACAGGCATGAGCTCAGTTTGGATTTTTGGGTGCAACAGCCAGGCAAAAGTAAAGATTTATGCTAGCCTAAATTTATGATCTGCTATGCTTGAATTCCATCCTATCGAGAGAAAAAAGCTAATTTTCTTACCAATTCTGTACTTCGTCTTAGTCTTCTGCGTGCGTGACGACAAAGAAATCTGAGTTCGAGCGCTAGCGGCTTCTGTTGTGGTTACAGCGACGGCCGATTATGATTAGTGATGTTCAAGACAAGTGGCCGTATTTTGTTTTTGTAAAGTTTCAAAGCTCCGATAAATTCTGCTTGTAGACGTACGTACGTGTTAAGCGTGGCCTTGTGGTAGAGCGTCCGCCTCGCATTCAGGAGGTGCTGGGTTCGATCCCCAGTGCCGCCGGGTACACACCGGTTTTTAATGGGTACAAGGTTTCCCCCGGCCTGGTGCTCGGCTCTTCTGGGTGAGATGCTTGGGAAAAGGGTCTTGACCACAGCTGCTCTGACGGATCAGCGATAAGTTCCGCCGTCAACAACGTTAAATCCGCCTCGTGCGGTAGAAGCCCATTTGTAGGGAAGCGGTACATACGTACCGCTTCCCCAGCTGCTTTATTGCCCACTTCGCAAATAGGCGCCAAAGGATACATACTCCGTCTAGCAGGCGGGGGAAGCCATCGCCCAGTGCTCGTGCGTTGCTTCCCAATTCTGCCGTCACGTTGGTAGTCGCTTAATTCTGGTCAGAATGAATACTTGATAGCTGCCATTCTAGGCAAACTAAGGGGAATTAACGCTGTCCGAAAATCGCGCTGAACCCGATGCCGAATCTATCCGAAAATCTGGAGAAGCCTTCGTCATCGCCCGTTTTTCTGGGCAGGACAGCGCACTCTGCTTCCTTCGCCGCGTTTGGTGTGTAGCGACCCGCGTGTTCGCTAGACGCGCACACGTGAAACGAGGCAGTCAACACAGAATACAAGCAAGCCTCTTCTGTCCTTGCTTAATCAAAAGCGCTCTTCTTAGTTGACTACTTTTGATGTCAAGCATGAAACATAGCTTCATCGGCACTCCCCCATATACCATTTTAAAAACATGGCGGTTTACTTGGCTAACCCTGGAATTCAGTGAAAAACAAGCATACTTTCCAAGTGTCTGAAGCTCATCTCATCCATAGCAGCTCCGCTACCCTCTCGCGACAGCTGTTCTTTATATACCCACACGACCACGTGGCTATGACATGGTTTTATGACACCCCCATCGGATGCCACCACGTGGCTTCACATCACCCCATCGGATATTCTTAAGGTTAAAGGTCAACCCAAAGGTCACCCTGTGTCAAAGGTCAACTAAAGGTCATGAGTCAAGGTCAGGGGTTCGACACCATAACTGTAGCACATATGGTCATACACGGCTATCCTTGGTAGGGCTGAAGGTAGTTCAAGGTCATCGTGCTGACTCCCCGAAGACTGCTTTACCTAGCGTAGTGAAACTTTTTGCTTCAAATGTTTTACTGCTGTGTTTTATGAAAGCCGCATGGTTGGAGTTATTTAATGGACTGACTGGAAAAGAAATCTGTGGGAAGTACGCACAGCGAAAGCAAATGACAGAGCAAGAACTAATCTCTTAAAAAAAATTTATTGGGGCGTAATCATGGGAAGTTGTTATTCCATTTGCCCTTGAAAAATGCCACCTGTCCTTCCCACTCCTTAAAAAAAAATTATGCTTTTACTGCTTGTAGGAGAAATTAATGTAATCGCAAACTAGCACCCTGGACTGGAATGCTACACTCATGATACTGAAGGTATACATCTAAGCCTTGAAAGGGTATTGCATGAATGGAAAGAATTCAACACAACTATGAAAAAGAGCAGAACTGCAGTACTGTCAAGAACACCAGTGGCCTGTACACAAACTAAATGTGATGCAGCAGCCAAATTTGAGAACTTCAACGTGGACAAGAAATGGCAAGAACCGACGGCAACGCAAATGACAGTGCTGCTTCCTCTTTGGTAAATATTCCATTACGCAGTAAAATCCAATAAATTATTACATCTTATTTACACATAAACGTTGGAAAGTGCAATTATGCAGAGCACATATTATGTCATGATTGAACATGCTACAGTACATATGCTATGATATACCATGATTTAAGCAATATTTGTAGTTGCCGTAAGCAAGACAATCTATCACAAAGAAGGTCTTCTAGATGCTGTTCAAGATGCTCTTCTGGGCTCTTTTCGAGATTACTTTTTAAATGCATTTTATTCCTTTTTCTTGTTAGCTGCCGCAGCCCACAGCAGCGCTTTTCCATGATTCCGCGCCTTTAGTTGTTGAATATATTTTCTTTCTCTGATTTTCTTGCTTCTCGAATTTGTCTGTGCAGCCTCAAGATATGAGCACAAACTTCTCACGATAATGACACAGACACAGAGCAGTTCTTGAATGTCTCCTCTCTCCGCATAAGCTTTCAGGCTCCCTCACACAATTTCAATTCATTGACCTGCTTCAGAAGAGTGCTTCTGTGTCACCATTTTTTTGTGCGGTATTCTGTATGTGTTCCTTGTGCATAATAGCTTCTCATCAGTCAGAATGGTCTTCTCAGCAAGCAAGCTCCTCTGCATTAGACCGAGAGTGTAAAATATCCCATATCTTTCGTCTGTTTCTTCATCGCAAAAACACTCAAATTTCCACGCATTGTCAGATAATGTTGCGGACTGAAGATGATCAAGGTTAAAACCCATTTGTGCAGCGCAGCTGTCCGGTTCGAACTGCACTGATGTGCTCTCGGAATCCTGCTAGTTCTCTTCCGGCACTTCTGTCGCCACTAACAGGGCAGCGCAATCCATTTGAGGCTTTCTCTTCGGCGTAGTGCGTTTTGGCTTAGAAATATGTGCCAGCAATGAAGGAAAGAGCCTCTGGAGAGCGCCTGGTACCAGCATTTAGTTCCTTCTCCCCAAAAGTACTTCCTTACTGTGAACTACATGATTGGATGTGATGGGGCTTAATATCCCAAAGCAACTCGGGCTATGAGGGACTCTATAGTCGAGTACTCTGGATAATTTGGACCACCTAGGGCTCTTTAACGGGCCTCTAGCATTTCGCCGCCATCAAAATGCAACCGCCGAGGCCGGAAAGGAACCCGTGACTTTCGGGTCAGCAGCTGAGCTTGAACTACATGACGATAGTGCCTTAGCAGGTCTTCAGAATGCATATCACAAACATTTCATTTCAAGTTCAATTTTCAATCTTTACTGCGAAGCACATCTTTCAGCGGCCCGAGGAAATGACGATCCTCCGAGTCATCATTGCGATACCCGCTATTGCACTCGGGTACAAAGAAGGTCGCCATGGAGAGGCCCGATGTCATGAAATAAAAAAAAATAATTGGCGGTGGTTTAGCTCTGGTTAAACCTGGAGTGACGCTACAGCTACAGCTGGCCGAGTGGAACTTGATCACGTGACCAACCATGTGACGAACCACATGATCAGCCACGGCGCCGCGCCGCCGGCAGCAGCAGCTGCTTTGCACCACGTGGCTTGTCACGTGACCAACCACGTGATCAGCCACGGTGCCGCCGGAGCTGCTTCGCACCACGTGACCAACCACATGACAGCGTGGCGGCGCCGCCAGGCTGAAGGCTCGAAATGCTACCGTAATGTAGCTATCGCTGCAAAAACGAAACCCAGAAGCGCATGACGCACAGCAGCGGTCGCCAGCGCACGTTTACCCAGGGCGCAGCAGCGGCTACGGCATGACCCACAGCCTGTGAGTCGCGGTGAGGGAGCAAGACTACCGCAGCACCACTATTTCGCGCGACAGCCACCAAGGACACCGCTCCAGACAGAGCTGTGAAACTGAGTTTGTTCTAGTAATGTTGGTGCGTACGCCTAGCAGGTGTCCGTGGAGTCGCTGCTGAAAAGCAAAAAACTGCAACGACGCAGTCGCCATTACGAACAGCGGTCGGAGGTCCCACATATTGGTCTCACACCCCGCAGATATGTCGGCACCGCATGTAGGTCAACCCCGCCAATTTCTGATTGCCATTTCTGCAGAAAGGTGACAAAGCTTCAATGCATTCTGTTTTTTTTTTATGTAATGGCCTTGTGTGGAAGAAAAATATGATTTTGAAAATGCTTCTAGTGCTGTTGAACCTTTCTTGTGTGCCAGAAGATTCCGAAATATTCGCTTCGAAATTTTTCGAAGATAATTACTATATTCGTTTCGAATTCGCTCCTAACCCCCCACCCCAAAAAAACACTATCCGCACACGCCTATTTTAATATATTTAATATTAGTGTGCAACAAACCTCCAAGATGGCAGTATGAAGAGCAATAAATAGCTTAACATTGGACAATCCTCTTTTGTGCCACTGACTGGTGACAACTCATGAGGATGGATAAAAACAATTGGTTCCTTCAAATACCTAATTAAAACTGGACACCAATGAAGCTCAAGCACAATGCAGTAATGATGTGAAACTTAACTTTTATTCTACCTCAAAAATATTTCATCAATGGTTCACCAAGGATCTGCTCCACTTCGAGGATCACATCCTGGCACAAGTGTTCCACTTCAGTACTTTCATCTGAAGAAGAAAGGAAAAAAAAAAACAACATGACATAAATAAATGCAATGGCAGCATGTTGTTGATGCAGTTAAACGTAACTTGATTTAACACGAACAATATGGTTTATAATAAAGCCATATATGCAACAAGGAAACGCAATTACCCCCAACACATAGAAACACTTTTCCCTATTAATAAGTAAAACCTCGTTAATTTAGACTTCAAGTGGCTGGGAAAAATGCCTGAATTATTGACTGCGTCCCAAAAAAACTGCCAGAAACCATTTTCATTGCAGTAGATTTATTTTGTGTAAACCTGGGTGGCAGCTGTCTGCTTTCAAGATGAAAACTGCCAGCCAATGACGACTTCTCGCAATTCTGTCAGAAGCTTTATTCTGCCCATTCTGTCGGTAGTGATGACCGCGCAGCTTTGGCGCACTGTGAAAATGGAAGAACCTCATGGACCTCTAGAAGCGAGGGAAACAGCTGTTGGCACCAGAACAGCAAGATGCCTTACATGAATGAAAAGGAAATGACCAGCAATGCATCTGCCAGGGTTCGAAATGGTGCACACCTATGCTCGGCTGACTGGCGTCACCATGGCCTGGCGTGAAGCTTCGGAATGCGAAACAGAACGACTATTTCTCAGTGGCAGGGCTCTCAGACTGTGCACGTCAGATGTGCTTGGGCAATACCACACACCATGCAATGCATGCTTGGAGAGAGCTATTTATCTTGAGGATCACTCGCTGTGTAGGTCGCACCTCAACACAGCCCCTCGCCAGGAGCCCATCCAAATTTGCAGGTGTTAGCCCAGCTACGTCCAGACTGACAAGTGTTTGACACCTCAGGTTTAGATCGGCATTAGCTGGGATCACGTTGGAAATGCACACCCTACACACAGGGTGGCATAAGGGGGCTTTAAGCCTGAAGCAAAGATTAATTCATTTATTTTTACCTTCCATCAGTTCAGCCAGGAAAGGCACAGCCTCAGGCAGCAGGGACAGGTAGTCGTCGCCCAGCTTCCGCACCGCCTCCCGGAATGCCAGCAGTGTTGTGTAGCGCACCTAAAGGCACAAAAATTGCCGTGATCAACTTAAGCAAACACTGGTTGACCACTAAAAATGCAATCCACATTGCAGCATGTCACCAACATAAAACCTTGCTTGATTTAGTGTAAAAAACATGGTTGATAACAAAGTGACGAAAATTATAAAAGAAACAGAATCCCTCCCCAGAAATGTAACATGTTTCTCAACAAACATATCAAAACAGTGGCTGATATAACAAAACAATGGATCATGAACAGTATGTGCTACTAAATGCTGCTCTGAATGCCTGCTGATCAATAGTAACAGCAAAAAGACAGGTCAGACTTGAGTTAAGGGGAGGACACGGGTCTTCAGAATTCAAAAAATCGATTTTTTTTAATGTTATTTTCGAGATCTGCAACTAATTATTCAGCAGTCTGCAAAGTTTTACACTTCTATGTTCAATATTCTTCACGCAAGGCCCATTAACGCCATCGGTGAAGTAGTGTGTCCAGTATGACGAAGGAAAATTTCTCATTCCTTGTATCAGCCTCCTGTGTGCACAGCACAGCAAGCGCACACATCAAACGAGTATTGCCACCCACAACATTACCTGTAAAATGAGCTATTTCACTGTAGCTTACTGGGCACGGTTGTTATATGCTTGTCTGTAACTAGTATAACGGCAACCTAACTACTGCATTCAACAGCACCAACTCGACGCACTTGCTCATCACCCAACAACACCACAAAATGCTCTCACCATTTGCAAGTCAGTCACACAACAAAGTAGATATAGACAACACAGTTTCAAGCCAAGTTTGTGGCCCCCAAGACACAGACCTCCCCATTACAGCAAAAAAATACCAACAGATTCGGCTGCAACACAAGCTGTAGTGTGTACATAAGGTCAGCTTCCGTACAGGCAATGCCACATACTTTAACCTTCTTAATGTTAATGTTTTTTTTTTCATTCATGGAAAGCGTTGCACACTCGTTTTCATCTTGAACAACACCCTTTCTAGATGATGCATTTTCATCCTTTTTTTGTGAGTTTTTAATTTACTGTCTAAAGCCTCGAAATAAACAAATCGACGCACCCGTGCTGAGGAATGCCGCATCTGGTACAGCAGCTTCTGGTGCCACTCTTTCCGGATGGCATCCTCACAGCCAGCCGCAAAGCTTGCCAGGCAGGGCACCAGCTGGCGCTCCACTCGCTGCTGGGTTGCCTCCTCGCCACCAAGCTCATTCTCGACCTTAGAGCAAGCAGAGGCAGTGTGGTCAGGTACTTCGCAGTTGCACTCTGCGGCTTCCTCATCTCGATGCACTTGCTCACGAACGACCTGCACGGGCTTCAATATTCAAATCAACACACACCTGGTTGACGAGAGGCTTGAGCAGGAACGTGGCCCTCTCGCGGGTCAAGAATCGTTTTCCGCCATGATGGAAGCAGCCGTTCAGGGTGGCCAGAACATGGTTGAGGAGGCGACAACTCTTTTCGTCGTCCTCAAAGTAATCTTCCTCTGTGAGAGAAACATAAGGACAATGAGAAGAGGAAAAAAGAACCCACCGGTATCTTTTTATACGTCTATCAAAGTCATAAGAAATATTTTGTAACCGCTAACTTTAAAGTACAGCAACTGAAAATCACTGAAGTTTCATTCCTTGAAAGCTTGCACTTATCGTCTCATTCTGTATCACTTGAGAAAGTTACAGTGGAACCGTGAGCCATGGCTCTAAGCTCAACATTTTTTCTGAATTTGAAATAAAATATTAAAATGGCAAACTGGAGTTGCACGTTGTACCTTACTGGAGATTAAGTCTACAGAACGTGGTAAAAAAAGATTAAATCAAACATTTATATACATAAGCAGTTGCCAACAGATGTTTCGGACTCTCTGGTGACAACAGGAACATCCAAAAATCAAATTTCACCTATAAAATCAGTTTACTTCAACTTATAATTGCTGATGTGGTGGAGGAAGGGGTCGGCAGTTCTGCGCACATTCTGAAGCATCACACGGCCCTAAATCTCGCTGCGCGTCTTCATAAGCTCGGCATCTGATGGCTGTACTGCCATCTGCACACCATGGGCAAACACACGGGTTGGGACTAGGTCCAGACATGAAAGCGAATGCGTTGCTGCGGTAACTGCGCTATGCCCACCATACAGAGGGCCTCAAGTGAAAAGGTGAAGATAAACAGCTGATGCAAGTGCTCTGTAGTTGTCGACCTTCGTAGTTAGGCCTAGTGACTAGAGCCAAAAACCATCTCGGAACCAGCAGTATACTATGTACTCACTGTGTGGTGGCTTGTGTATAATGAGAAGTATACAGCCTGTTATGAAAATCGCAGTTTTAATTAATTTGCAATAAAACAGTCAGAACTGCGATGTGTTTTGTCATGGGTAGGCACTCCTCGCTTAGAAAAGCGTCGTCATTTTCTTCCGCTTGTTGTCCCCATGAAGACATACACCTCCCACGTGTTTTGCAACTGCCTACTGCCGTATTTGGAACTGTGGGGACTTTCCCCCACGACTTCCCCTTTGGTTTGCTTTCCCACGGTGCACCCTCCCACGGCTTCGCCTCGAGGAGGGGCGCGCCACATAACTCTCCCTGGTTAGTTACCTTAACTAACAAGAGAGGGCATCATGGCGACAAGAGTGGCACAAATGGCATGACTGCTGCACACGTGCGCAGGAGAGCGCATTCTCTTCGGCTGGGGAACATTGTTGCGTGTAGACATGTCGCCGCAGCGCTCTGCTCTCCACCAACGGGGCAAGGCCTCGTGGCGAAGACGTTCTACCGCATCTCGTTCCGTCCGGCCTCGGAGTATCCCCTGCCCTAGCATGGGCGAACATTCTCTCGTAACCTTGCCAATCAGTTGCACGACCTCGATTCCTTAGCATATTGATATTTTGTTGCTAGCTGGTGTTGTTGTTGTTGTTGCAATAAATGGCTGTTTGTGCCAGCCAGAGTGTCGCTGCTTTGTTCCCTCAGAGCAAGGCCCACCATGGTCAGCATTCGCTACTCAGTGTAACATAAACCATTATACTTTCCTTTCCAAAAAAAAAAAAAATGTTCTGAAAATAAGAATATAAGGTTACCTGCTTTGGCACTGTTCGTTGAAACCAGCAAATCGGCGGCATGCTCCACGAACACTCCAGCAAACAGCACAAATAGGCTCTTGAGCATTTCCGAAAGCCTGCAAGTGAAAAAGGAAGGGCGGAGGAAGACATGTTACAATACTTGAAGACCTAATTGATCTACAATCAAATTTAGTGCAGACAACTGAACAAGACGAATGTGCAGTTTCATTATATATTTGCTTAGTAATTAAAAAAGCAGATCTAAGACCCATGCCTCCCCTCAATGCAGGATGCATTTTGTAGATTATATGCAGCACATTCAAGTTTTCAAAAGAATGATCTCGCCAGACAGTAGAAAACAACTGCCTTACCTTTCAAGTTATGGGAAAACAGTGCATGCCATTCGACAGATCTATGATGAATGCTTTCGAATGGCCCGACTTTCATGGCTACGGCCCATTGCATCTCAGCTACGCATTACAGCAGCTAAATGTACATCTGTATGTTTACCCGCCAACTGTTCAAAAGCATGCCTGCATTGAATGTCCTTGGCCCCTCAACATGCTAACAATGACAGCAACGTTTCAGTTTTTACACTCATAAGAATGAAACATATTGGCACTGCATTCAATGGTATGCTGATGTGGCACCGCACAATGCATGACAATGGATCGTCACTCCTTGCCTTTCAGTAAGATGGTAGAAGGTCAGGACTTTGTTCTTGTCCTCGTCCTCGACAGCAGCCCAGTTGTATATCTGAAAGAGTGCCACAATGAGACAACAGTGGAAGTCAGCTGACAACCAAACCCTGTGGCATCTAGCAACAAGAGGTGCCTCACACAATGAAGATAAGTGGGCACTGTTCTCCAAACGCAGGCTGCTCAAGCCAATTTCCGCGCAAATCGGAAACTGCCATGCAACCTTTGGCGTGAGGGGAGGTGCACTGCTCAGCACTGGACCCCCTTGAGCATGAGCATGCTTTTCTCAAGATGGTATGTGGGAGCTTAATATCCAAAAGTTGCACATAGGCTCCGGATTACCACATCACATAACCACCCAAAATTGCGGGCTCCTACACCCGCGGGAAGGCCTATACACAGAGCCTGCCTATCTGAGGTAGCTTCGACTGAGCCGCGAGTACATATTATGTGCCCCGCGGCGGTGCCAGTTTCGGTTTTCTGACTAGATGCTCACCTTGTGAAGCAGGTTTCTCCACGACTACTTTATCTACTCTGACCCCATTTGTTTTGTTGCATTCCTAGAGCCATACTGCAAGTCGAGACATTCTTTCTCAAATTTGTGACCTTTAAATTTGCCATCTGAAATTTTCTCACTCCAGCTGTCAATGGACACAATTTATTTTTATTTATACAAAATAACTCTAAGGGCCCTCAGTTCGAGGGTAATACATAGGGGGGGATTCAGGCATGTAATCAAAAATGAACAAATAAACCACAATTTCAAGAAACTACAACCAAACAGATAAAAGCATATGAGTCTTTGCAAGAAAAATACAAAACACAAAATTAAACATTGAAGCGTAAAGGGGAAAAACAAAGACATGAGCAGAGCAGCAGACAGTAAAGTTAATACAAGTTATACAATGTCCCACAAACAACGGCATGAAAATAAAACGAGAATCATCAATAACATAAATACAAGACAGAAACCTAATGCACTAGTAAGTTAACAATGTACCCAAAAAATTTAAGCAGAGGTAGTGGCAGCCAATAGATCATAAAATTTATCTCCATCAGTGATGGTAGCAACATGTGAAGGCAGAGCGTTCGAGTCAGTTATAGAACGTGGTATGAATGAATGTGCACAGTTAGATGTACGACATGACAAGCGCTTAACTTTAAATCGATGGTTGCGGCGGTCAAAAATGGAAGAAGGCAAAGAAAAAAAGTCATTATGAAGCGTTGAGTGATGATACAGTTTATGAAAAAGTGATAAACGTGGAACTTCACAAAAAATTAGAAAAATTCAAAACAAGAACTTGTACTTTGCAAAAAAAAAAGAATTATAAACATGTTTTCACCTATATCACACCAGTAGGAACGCAATGAGTATTGCACCAGTCTTCTGCCACATTATCTTAACTCCGCCGCTTTTTTTACAAGATTCAGAGGAAAAATATATATTAGAAAATAATTTTCTGCAAATATGATAATGAAATTTCGTGAGAGCAGTTATAATATTTCTAATGTGCTCAAAAAATTTCATGTATATATATCAAGACATAAAAAATGCTTGCTGAAAGCTGCGTCCCCCCCATAAAGAAGTGAGATTGTGGCCACTGAAATAAGACACAAGTGCTTGAATGATTTTGGTCAACACAAGAGTGGCGGAGTTGACAGACCTTGTAAAAGAATGGACGGAAGGTGTCCTCGGAGAGCTTGAAGGAGAGGGATGTCACGACGCCCACAATGCTGGCCTCGACAGCACTGACTTCCTCCTCGTCCATCTGAAAAGCCACCATGAGTGTTAGCAAGCTTGGTGCAGCAATGCAGCCGGCATCCAGTGTCCCGAAGGAAAAAAGTAAATGCCACTCAAGAGAAAACAAACCAATCGGTACTAAAAGCATAGCACAAATCCAGAACATTGCTGCAAAGTTAGGTTAAAACAGAAAGGACTGCTTGGAGAGAAAATGTTCGTTGCACAATGTTTCGCCCTCAAAAGAAAATTGTAGGGGCACTTAAGCTCCAGCTTAGCGCATGACGCGATAGCGTTTTGGGCTATTTCCCATATATGCAGAAGGTTATTCTCTATTTTACATTCATAGATCACTGGAAGTCCTCATACCCCTCCTGCCGCAGCGGTGCAACGGACGCCCATCTGCCTTCTAGGTTGCTTTCTGGCACCACCTGCTGAGTCATGCTCATGATTTTTAGCTCATAACACTGACGCTGACAATGCCTACACTGAATTTTCTGGACAACGCGGCTTTTAAAACGCTCTTGCATTAAAAAAAAAAACAGAGCAAAAAAAAATCAAGCATTATGGTCCCGCATGTGAAATGTTTCAGAGAGATGCATTGCTCGCGACTGTGCCCAAGCCTGTGCCTCGTATATGCGTCTCTGTCACATTGGCTCCGCTTCATGTTTTTGCGACTCGACGTCGGCTGCAAGCTTCTGCCACTTCATGTCCACTTCTCGCCTGTGGAGTTCGAAATCTCCTTGACGCTTCAAACATTTGATACCAGGCTGCCATGCTCGTACTGTAGTGGTGGTCATCGATGGTGCTGCCCGCCTCCGCAACCATCGTGCAGCTGTTGCGCAGCACACTCCATCGCACACACACCATCAACAACGGAGTCTGAAGAGACAATGATGCACACGCAGCTGCGCAATCCTTTGCAGAGACACTTAAGGCTGCGATCGTGCAAGTGCTGGCGCGAGCGAGTCATAAGACAGGGCGCCTGCTCCCTACGACACTCCGCTCCCTTCCGGTGCGATTCCTCTAGGCACACGCTGCCTTCTGAAGCCATCTGCAGTCCTATTTCTCTGTACCCCTCCCACGCCCTCTCCACTCCAATGCCCTCTACATCTATGTTCCCTCACTCTGAAGCTGCTGCAGTCGATTCCCTCTTCACTTCTTGCCATCTTCATGGCTACATAATTTTTCGTACCAGGACACCGATATCTATGGGTTTTGTCATAAGGGGACATATAAGACTTTCATCTTTAACAAAAAAAAAAAAAAAGGTGACAGAGCAGCCAGAAAACCAGCTCCTAATGGCATGGCTTTGCTGCATGCTTTCAATGGCTTCTATCTGCAGTATCCCATAGATACTCACTTCTTTCGCTACCTGCACTGCTTGTACCACGAGGGCACATGACTGCTGCATTCATTCACATTCACATTCACTGCCACTGGATGTCTTCACAGACAAACTGCTGTGACATCGATAGAGTAATTGTATGCTGATATCTGAGGCCAGGTTACACTGTCATTCACTTCCAGCTAGTGAACACGCAGTCCTTTTCATTACTGACATCATGAACTTGAATTTGGTGGCAGGAACAGGGATGTTCTATTTTTAACTCCCAATTATGTCAGCAATAAATAAACAGCCACAGAATTGAAGGTTAGGTTAGAGTTAGGCTGGAGGGAGGGAGTTGTCCAGTGTCCCTTTCATAGCATTGACCTACTAAAGATAGAGAAACGACATAAAAGGTGAAAGGGTTGTTTTTTTTCTCCTGACCTCTGGGTTGTCCCTGCGGTATGCCAACAGCCGGAGGACCAGCTCCTGGAGCTGGGGCAGGTGTCCCTTCAGGTCCGACTTCTCCAGGTTGCTGATGAGCTCACCCAACACAGACATCAGAGGGGCCAGGGCAGCTGCCTGCAACGGGGCAGCACGATGGTGAGTAAAGTCCAAGGAGGGCCTGTCGCTAAGTGACAACAAGGTCCTTGAACATCCACCATTTTCTTCCAAACTTCAACATTCAATCGACGTTTTACATATTCTTCCTCAGCCAAAAGGCACTGATTGAACTCGTGAAAAGAAGGGAGAACATGGGACAGGCCCAATTAATGTGGAGGCCACAGCTTAAATGCTGTCAGAGGTCAATGAGCAGCAACATGTCATGACCACACATTTAGGAACACCATCTTGCGCACCATCGAAACGCTGTTTAGGCTTGAATGTAACATCAGGACACAATCAGATAATGCGAATGTCCAAGTCCACTTTGTAGAACAAATGCTCTGTTCTGTTTTGACAAAACAAAAGAAGGGTTGAAATGAGAAAAACTGCTGCTTGAATTAAAGGCTTCCTGAAATTTTTAACTTTGTACTCATTAACCAAACATACCGTACTTTCATGATTGTAAGTAGACTAAAATGTAAGTCGACACCCCAAATCACAATTCCGAAAATTTAAAAAAAAAAAAACTTCCGAGATTGTTTAAGCTTGGCCTTGAATAGTTGAAGGCGATAGCATTATTCAGCGGGCACCGTTTATCGCCAGCTGCTATCGGCTGCCGCGCGCGGGCGTGCCCGTGGGCACGTTCCAAAACGAAAATGTATTAGTCACTGGACTACTCGTCCACACTTGCGCCATCGTCCTCACTAGCGCTGCCGCCGTGGTCGCTGCTGCAGTCCCAAAACTCATTGTTCTAACATCGTCATCCAGCGAAATCCCGCACTTCGCAAACAGCCACATCACGACATTGAGTGGAACAGCTGAAAATTTTCCTCGCTGCAGCTGCCACACCTGTATCACCCGTTGCGAACGTTGAACTTGCGGCCCGGCGCACGGCTGTTCGTTTCTTCGGCGTAAAGAATGGCAGCCATCTTGAATGTAGCCGCGAACGAGCGCCAGTCGCTTGCCGGACCTGGAGCACAAAAGATGACTGACGAAGCACTACATTAAATACTTGTGGAACGTGGCCGGCAGTAGTCAAATGCGTCAGAGCCAAAGAGAGACTATGCGTGAATGGCGTTGGCTCTTCCGTCGGCTACCGACACTCCCTGGCACCGCTGCCGTTCTGAGTGGGGGTGCTGCCACGATTGAAACAGCGGCTTCCATCAACTATCAACGCTCCCTTGAGCCCAGAGCGTGCATTTGCAAGTAAAAAGAAAACTTGTTGGACGCTTGAGCTTCCCGTAGAACGCGATTGCGTTATCGGGCCGCCGCCGCTTATCAGCAACCGCAGTCAGCAGCCACGTGTGGGTTGCCAGTTTGCTGCTTATCGATAACCGCGATCGGCCGCCACCCGTGCGTGCGGGGAGGGGATGCCAGTTTTGCGTGTTGACATAGCAGCTGCTCAATTGAGGCCAGCACCAAGAGCGATGCGACGGAGCCACGCAGCAAAAATGCAACCACACTGTAGCATGCCTGATATCTCGTTTGTCTCACCTTTACTTATAGTGTTTTCGTTTCGATAGTAAGTCGACCCCCCCCCCACTTCGGATTTTCAAATTTTAAAAAATAGGTCGACTTACAATCGTGTAAATACGGCATGACTTTTCAGAGTTTGAATTATAAACAAGCAAACTGATGCTTGCCAACAGATTTACTAGAGTACACGCATGTAGCACAAAGTTCGCTGGTGCCAATAAAGACCAGGTAACCACAAAATAACAACCACCTGCATTAACATGTCTCAAATCTGAGCAGAGAATCCGAAAGGATTCAACACATAAGAGCAGTCACTCACAGAATTGCTCAGCTTCTGGAAGCCTTCCTCAATGGCCGGGATGAGGACACGGGCCGGAACATGACGGGCGAGGTGTGAAGAGGTGGACTCGAGCCGTTGGCTCACCGCTGCACTGCTGCCGCCACCGCCAGCTTCTTTGGCACAGGATACGTGCATTGTGCACACCTAGCAGTGAGCAATGAACAAACACATAGATGAATGAGGAATAGATCGAAACATTAGTGTGCACACACAAGAGGTTTTTATGAAACTGCGTAACCCATCAACAGAGCACTGACAATTACTAGGAATGAGACTGAAAAAAGACCAGACCTTACTTATTTTTGATAAAACCAGTCTCAGAAATCTGACAACCGGATGAATAAGCCACAGCTCCACTGCTGGCAGCCATTCAGCCTAAATGACTCAATTCCACAAAACTTATGGCTCAGGAAGATAATAAGCAGATTGCGCTAAACCTTTATGTACAGCCTAGTGCAAGCATTTTGCTTAATCATGAAAAAGGCAGTTTTTTTTTATCACTGCTGTGAAAAACTGTAAAACTCTCACCTGAACAAGAATTGTTGTCATGTATGCACTCAAGAACGGTGCCAGGCTTTCGACCAGTCGATGGAGGGCTGTTACCAGTGCCAAGGTCACCACATCTGAGCTGCAATGTTAAAAAAAAAAAAAAACGAGACATTTGAATGCAATGAAACACCCTTGTCTGCAAACACCCAAATGCGACTTGATTTTGGGCACAATGAATGCAAAAACTGTGAACAGGCAAACTAATACCTTACCATGATCAAATTAATATTTGAGGACGTTGCTGGAAGAGGACGCAATTACCTGTTAAGACAAAGTTGAACTAGGTTATGTTGTTTATGTTGTGCTAAAAAACAACTATATATATATATCACTTTTAAAGGGACAGTGAGGAAAAATTCAAGTTGGCTTGTATTGACAGGGTAGGTCAGATGTTTAGGGCAGACCCTAACTACTTTGTGACTAGACGTTCTAGCCACAAAGAGACCACTCTAACCAAAAACAGTGCTTTTGTAACCTAGAAAAAACCACAAAACTTAATACAGGTGCCGCCATCACCAGCCAATTTCGCAAGTAACATGCATGCATCGACAGCGAATTTTCTGGTGCAGATCGCACGCTGCCATTCACTTCAAAACAATGGCAACCCATTTCTAATCCGAAAGCATTATATGGCTCATTGGCGCTGACCGGCAGCAGTTTTCTCGAAAACCCCAGATGATGTCACTGCACTATTGCATGATGTCAGCAGTAAAATAAAGCCATAATACTAATCATAATACTATGTAATAATAAATAGGTACTGATTAGTTGATTGGTTACCAGGAAAGGAGGGGCACAGTATCAGTGTCACTGTTGGTGTCACTGTCGGTGGACACCTGGGGAAGGGATGAAAGAAGGAAGGGAAGAGGTGCCACAGTGGAGGAGCTCTGGATTAATTTCAACCACTTAGCGATCTTTAATGTGCACTGACATTGCACAGCACATTGACGCCTTTAGTGTTTTGCGTTCATGAAAACACTGCCGCAGCGGACGGGACTGAATCCATGTCCTTGGGCTTAGCAGTCAAGCACCTTAACCTCTGCGCCACCAAGGCGGGTAAAAATCATATGTACCAAAAGGCTGGTAGTCGTCGTGCCGCATTAGCAATATCACACAGGCGGAATTGGATGGTAATTAAGTTTGTGGAAGCCAGGCACCACCGTGAGAGCAAGAAAGGAAGAGAGACAAACAAAAGAAGGAGGCCAGAGCTCACTGACCTGTCCTGGGGCGGCTGCTGCAGAATGCCAAGGAAGAGGGGCATGAGACGGCCAAAGTGGGCGATGGTGGGCGTCGCCAGGCTGTGACACAGCTCGGCAAAACACAGCAGCGCGCTGCTCAGCAGCAGGGAGTTCAGCCGCCGGTCAGACAACAGCTGGTGCACCAGGTCGTATGTCTGCACGGCACGGGAGACAATGTGGGGATGAGCACGTGCAGGCTTTCAGGATGCATGTCAATGAACTGGCTACACAGAGAATCTCAACCTTGCTGCAGCGGCCTACTGTTAACTCAAACTTCCAGTTTGTTTGAACTGACGTTTCAGTTTTAGTTCTGCGAACCATCAAACATATTAAATGGGTTTCCTTAATTCCAACAAATTCTTGGTCAGCTTCGAGTTTGATTTATCAAAAGATGACTGCATAGCAGATGCCACTGTTCTCACAGAGGCTACGGGTGAGTTCCTCTGAGTCACAAATGCGTTAACACTCCACCGTCTTGCTCCTTATGAAGCAAAAAGGACACCTATGGTGACCTTGGTCCATGGTGATAATGGTGACGCCGGTGACCAGCCGTGGTGACCACCCATGGTGACAATGGTGAAAAGGGAGAGAAAAATTTTGAGCTTTGGTCCCAATAACCACACTCCTCAAAACCTGCAGGCAATTACGAAGCACTCTGTGCTTGAGCTAAAATAATCTGCCTTGTTACACTGATAAAGCAGCAGTCTCACTTTGCCACTAGCTTGGCGTCCTGGTCCTCACCTCGGCAAAAGTGTCCCGGTGTTCAGGCCCCAGCATCCGGATGAGAAGCTTGAGAGACAGCAGGGCCGTCTGGCGGTTGAGCGCCACCTCTTCGCTAGAGGTGGTGCCGAACTTGCCGCGGGCCACTTGGAGCAGCATGGGAACCAGCTCCAGAAGAGACTGCGTCTGTGGGAACCATTTCAATAAACATGCCGTACGCTGTCAGTGCTCCCTTGGCCACTGGCCGTACAAATTCACCACTAGGCTAATCACTGTTCACACTGCGTTATGCGTGAAAACAACTGCTTGTGACAATACAGGTAATGATAAGGAGGGCAAAGCATCTGCACATGTACCACTTAGCTAAAAAGGCTTTTCACAGTGTGAAGCCCAGAAGATGGCATTCAGCCAGCAATGGTCAGAATCTATTAAATTAGCTGCCCTTTAGAACAGCACAGCCCTTACAAACTTTTCTTCAGAATTAAGTAAAAATTTGACTCCTGATCATCCTCTGCTGCAAAAAAATACACTACACCTTGCACTGGCAGTCTGATTGTCCAACCACAGCAGTGTGGGGCTTGCGCCCCCTGCGAGTACAGCACTCACAGCAAATGTCTAGAGTGAGGAACCCTCAAATTCACTCCAAGACATCACAGCCGAAGCTGACAAAATGGACACTCACGTCTTCCTCGTCAAAGTAGTCCTTGGCAGCAAGCTTCCCGTTCAGCATGTCCATGGCGCTACGCCTGATGGATGGAAGCTCGTGGCACATGAGTGACCGCACCACGGATACAAACTGACCGCTCGGGAGCAGTCCGTTCACCTGACACACAAAGTCCACGAGTGAGAGAAAGAGAGGCAAGATGAGACAGTGACATAGTGGGAAAAAAGCAAGAAAAGGCTAATAATAACAATAAGCAATAGTAAAACAATAAACACTCGTGAATTCGGAATTCAAGGCACCATAAAAAAAATTCGCAGGAACGTTATATAGGTGCAAGAAAATTTTTAAATTTTTTAAAAGTGGGAGAAAAATTTAAAATCAAATTTTACACCAATAACTATCATTTGCTGTTGGACAGACATCAACATACCCAGAAAGAGCCATACAATTGATTTTTACTAAGGAAGGCTACCTGAACAGTTGCTGGGCATGTGGGTCATACCTTGACACAGCCATCCATCGGGAGCCCGGCCGAAATAACTGGTGCAAGTCCACCAGTGTCCAAACTAACGAACATCTGGCAGTATATACAGACTTCTTTGGGTGTTGGTTGGGAATGTGCTGGCAGTATGAAATATGCGGATTTCCGAAATAATGAGGGTCGAATTACCAAGGTTCTACTAAGTACAGTTGAACCCCGCTGTTACAATTTTCACGGGACTAAGGCAAAAAATAAATAAATAAACGCCTGCTGAGAAGCATAGCAGCCAAACACAGCATGTGAAAAAAAATTGTACATTTTAATCTGCTATTTTTATTATTTATTTCTTGTAAGCGCCACATGTTTCTGTGAAATCTGCAAAGCTTTGTGGATTTCACAATCATTCTGTACGCACACAACATCCGAAACACTCTGTGATATCTCCCTGTCTTCTTGAACAGCTGTCGATGGAAGGGAGGTAGCAGCGAGTAGGGGGCGCACGCAGAGCGGGCTAAGTAGCGGGAAGCGTACGCTTCTGCGCAGTTTTCATGGTGGCCACTGTAGTCCACCACAGTCCTAGTCTACTGGAATGAAGAAAACTGCATTTTTTAAGCTGCAGCCAACAAGAAAAAAAAGGGGGCATGACAGAGAACAAACCTGATCAACCTCACTTCAAACTGCTGCCTGCGCACCATCTGCCACAGCAGAGTTTCGTGTTTCTCACCTTTGGCGATTCGCGCTTCGTGTTGCTGCGGCAATAGAACTAGCACCAACTGCCGCAACAAAATTTGTGTGCCACCCATAAGCGTGTGGGGCGTGGGCATAGCACAGCGGAATCCGCCGAACACTGTGGTGGTCAACTGATGACAGAATGCACAGCCACTTTGGCTAGCGTCGTTCTACATGTGCTAAATGCGTCAATACAGCGAGACGACATTTGCAACGCACCATGCGGGAGTGCTGCCACAATTGCAACTTAACAGCCGAGCTCTATTGCATTGGTTTGTGCAGTAGCTATATAGCGGGACTAGCTCACCAACACAGCAGCAGGGAAAACGCAACATTCGACAATGTAAAAACAGCGTTTTAGTGTAATAAAACACCACCACTGCTGGTCAAACTAGAGGCTTGTCTTTGCTGAAACACCACCACACAGGTGGACAGGCTAACCGGGGTAGGCTCTGTGATGGAGCAGTGGTGCCACCTGCTATCAACAAAATCACGTGACTACAGATAAGATCTTAACAACTCTTGCAACCTCCTAGCATCTGTTGCTCTCCATGCAGCAGAATCTGCCCTCAATTTCCACTTAGCAACACCGCTTGTTTAATTCAGCACTACTACAGAATGATGTGTACCTGGTTTCGTCGCTTGGTTTCAGCGCTATTCAAAACTAAACTTGCACCCTTACTTGGCTCTGGTTGTTAATAAACGGGTGTCATCTACTGCTCTCAACTCTCGACGGCAGTGTGAAAATGTGCGCACCTTGTGGACAATGTCGTGCAGCTTGGCCGACAGGGCCTTCCAAGAGCGTTCCTGGTGCTGGGCGGTGGCTTTGGGTGCGTTGCTCCATCGGGTGACCAGCTGCAGAAACTGCAGGCAGGCCGACAGGCACCCGCCACACAGGGCCTCCGTGCTGCCCAGATCTCCCTTGCCCTGCAGTTCTGCCACCTGGGCGCAGAAGAGGCAAACAAAAAGGCAGGTGACGACATTCCACTCGAGCACAAGGTGGCGGGATCGAATCCAAGACGCAGGAGAAATGATGATGAAGGCGAAATGCATAAACCAACTGCTGTGTGATGTCAACGCATGCAAGACTGCCAGGTGGCTGAAGTTAACCTGGCGCCACTCACACTGTCAGTGACTCTTTCTCTCTACCTCCGCACTTTTCTTTATTTACGCATGATATGGGACCAAATTTGGCAAAAATATGCAACTCTGTATGCCAAGTTCAGAACCACGTTTTATTTTAAGCTTAATTACAATTAGAACCCTCGCAAAGTCATCCCTGGGGCATTAAATATTTAAGTTGAAAGTGTGCAAGATTTTATGTCAAAATATTCACACTGTTCTGTGCCATAAGGCCATTAGTTCTCTTTTTAAATGCGCAGTACAGATGCAAATAAAGGTTCCAGCATTCATATTTACATGAAAACGTTTCATACAAAAAATAACTTTCAAAAAACTATTGCAAGCGTACATAGAAGAATCTAGCTTTACTGCACTCCCCACCGTCTCAGGATCCATGCGCAAAAACAAAATCATCCTACTGTCATTGATTATGAATGCCAAAGGGAGGGATGAGTGACAGCAATCCCAGAAATAGTAGTGCCGAGAAAATCAGCCTTAAAGTTTATTCCCTTGGTTGCCTCCTTTATAAACAACTCGTATGTTTTTGCTTTCGGTCAGAAAAATGCCACATTGCAGCCAATGGAAGCTGTGGTCTTTGATCTCTCCTCTTTGGGTGACACTAAGACAGTGGTGCTCCGTCATAGGGAAATGAGAGAAATTTGTGATGTGCCGAGACCATCAGAAAGCGCAATTCGCTCATAATTTTGACACCCACACATCAAAACACCGTCATTTTAAAATGAAACAGATGAATACATGAGGTTTACGAAAAAATTAAGAAATGAAAAATTCTGACCACTAGCCAGCAAGCGTCCCCCCTTGAGGCGCAATTCAAGAGTGAGAGAGGCAACTGTGCCTTTGTTTCCCTCATAATTGTTCCTAAACCAGCACCCAGCAGTGCAATCATCAATGCACTCCCAACTGACCTATTCATGCAGGCAGTTTGACAAAAGGAGTAAGTCTTTTTCACAACAGTGCATATACTCAAACCTGGATGTAATGAACCTCCACGAATTCCTCAACTCTGCCCACCAGCAAAATTAAGGAGAACGGACCATTGTCAAGACAGCCTTCTTTAGAATTCATAACACCGTAACTTACCGACCATGCACAGTCTTTGAAGAGAAAACATTTAGAAATTAGACAAATTTTCTTAGAGACAAATGGATAGGTGTACCTGCTGTCACCATGCCACGTTGCCGTCATGATTACACTGACACCTTCCTCACTTGCCCGTCTTGCTGGCAAGTTCAAACTGGCACGAGACCAACTCAGAGCTGAGAGAGCTTCTGGGAATTCTCACCTGGCCCAAAAATGTCGGTGAACCCAGAAGGTTGGCCACAAAGGTGGCGACAGTCAGCCGGAACCTCTGCAGCTGCTTGTCCGAGTACAGCCGCACGTCAAACACTTCTGGGTGGCTGGGGCAATCATTGCTGCTGTCTGTGGTGTAAGCATTTAGAATGCATGCAGTTACAACACTTGCACCACAGACTGCTTTAATTTCGACAGCAGCTAAAACCAATCGAAGACTAATTCATAATTTTCCACCTGCGAGAGAATGCTTTCACGCAAATCATCACAAATTGCACATAGCTGCACCAATCTGACATAGCAGGCCTTTTGTGCAAATCTGTATTCCACCCAAATATTAAAAGATGGCGCAGAAATTCGTAAAAGTGGCCTTCTGATACCTTTCAAGCTGCCCACTTAAATACGTATTGTAAACTCATGCAAGATACACTACTCCTAGCTCCTTAATGCACACATCACAAGCACTGCTAGCAAGGTCATTAGTAATACATCAAAGACGCTTGCAAGTGCCCAAGTAAAACTTTTCAGAAAAATCGCTTATGACTCTAAACTCTGCACCCCCTCATGTTTTTGCTGACAGTTCTAACGATAGGCTGCTTCCAAATATTTTCCTTAAGCAGACATGACAGACAACAAATGAACAAAGCAGGCCCCTTGCATCACACACCCTTCACGGCAGGCAAGGTGGCAGCAAACTGGAGAAGGCGCGTCGCTGTCTGCATCTGCACAGACACTTCGAATTGGCCGCAGAGGGACAGGCCAAAATCGAGGATCTGCGACGTCGAATGCTGCGAGAAAAAAAAAAAAAAAGCTGTGTCATGTATGTGTCGAAGCCACAAACACAAATAAATATGGCCCAGGCCACAAAACGATAGCAAAGCCAGAGCTACCAAGCAATGCAGACCACGTCAACCCAACTGCACAAAACTCAAACCCACAGTACAGATGTCAATTGTAGAAATACCTTTATATAGTACAGCCAAACCTTGATTTAAGTTGGCAAAATCCGTAGTTTACGTTCTAAGGCTAAAATTTTGCCCCACCGAAATTCGTCACATGATAAGAATCTTCCAAAACGTGGTGCGAATCACTCGCAAGAAAAACGCTTACTAGCCGCGAAAGCAGCCCTTTATTTCCCCCTTTCTTTGTCATCAACAATGGTGTTACATGTCACTCGTATGCCCACTAGGTTCGCATCGCATCTAACTCATGCTGCAAGCCACCACGGCCGCAACCCGTCTCTGCCCATCTATTGCGCCGAGCACCTCGCAGGTGATGGGGCTGACGCCCCCGTCCTGAGTTTTGGTTTTGCTGTCATCGTCATCCTCTTATGAGCACCCAAGCACGACACTGACACGAGGGTGCATTTCATCGCCACCGTGGCCCATCCTGGCGGCTTCCCCTCCCACTTCTTTTCTCCATTTCAGTGAGAGCGAGGAGAGTGTCCTCACATCTTTAAACCCCTAAAGAAATGAATCCAGGCCCATCCCAAGCTGCGTCGCTTTTCCACTACAAGCGCGAATATGGAACGAGTATGTGTTTTTTTTTTGCACATACGCGCATTGTCTAAGTGGGAAGCGAGGTATCCAGGTGTGACGCGCAAGACAGGCTTTCCAGCTCATGGGCACATCGACGGCACTGACCCCACCAGCCCTTTTACCTATGGCATCAAGACTGCCAGAACTGACACCCCATTAAGGTGTTGAGCAAGCAAAGGCACGACAGCATGACGGAAACTAAAGCGCTGAGAAGTCCCAACATCTGACAAAAGTCACCTCGTCCATGTCCGTGCCACCCATCTTGGTGACTTGGTGCTCCGCCATCTGGGCAGCTAGGATCCAGAGGTGGTCACCAGCGCCAAGGGTCGCGGCTAGCTTGGCAAACAGTGGCAGCCGCCGGTGCTCCGGGATGTCCGGAAATGCGCCCACAAACACTCGCGTCACCGACGCCACAGCGCTCTCCGCGGCCTCAGCTGACTTGCTCTCTCCGGTGCAGGCCTGCACAGGCAGGACGGCACAATGATTACACAAATACTCACAAGGTGGAGCTACCTCCCACAGTAAAATACTCGAAGCAAGCACCACCTCATTCATGTGCAGATCTACTTGCAGTGGGTTGCGTGCTATGACGCCTTTTAAAAATGACTTCATGACACCGTGTATATCAGAGCAAAAACTGATATTGCTATTACAGAGATTGTTAAATGCTTTGAAGTGGAAGCATGTAGACAAATGAGTTAGGCCTTCATCACTATGGGACAATCATTAGCATAACTTTGGCCTCACATCAAACTTTAACACAGAGGCCACATTAGTTTCTGCCGACGAGCATAGTCCCACATAAGACACCACAATGTCCACACAAATTTTCATACTACAGCATTCGACTTCACTAGATGCAGACCAAAGTTACTAAAGCCCAACATGCCTGAACAAATTCAAAGTGAAATAAGGTTATTCATATGCTATGCAAGCAGTGTCGACAAGAGCACAGTTGAATGAAAGCATCAAGTGCATCCATTCTGGGGCTAATCAACCTATTCGCACAAATCAGCTGTTTCGAGCCAGTGAGTCCCAAGTGGTGAGCGATGACCTACCTGTAGCAGGGCAGGCACGACTGTCTCAACGGTCTGCATGACCGTCTGGAAGCTGTAGTTGTCATCCTGCCGCAGCAGGCTGGCCCCCATGAAGGTGAACACTGAGGTCACGTTGTGCAGAACCTCCTCCTGTGGGTGTACCAGCAAGGCACGTCATCGCTCAGACATCATAACCAGGGGCATGCAAATATTAAATTTATTTTATATGATTCAATCAAAAACAGAAGAAAAAAAATGTCTTCAAATGTAGCATATTTTTCAGTGTGAAAAAATTGTAAGAAAAGTAATACTGTATTTACTCGAATGTAACGCGACTGCGAATGTAATGCGAAGGGTGACTTTACAAGCTGCTCAGCGGGAAAAAATAAAACCACGAATGTAACGCGAGGCTTAAGGACGCAAAACAAAGTACCTTTAATAGACATCGTGGCCAACATGTTTATTCAGCTTCCTCGCTTTCGGAGGCCGAGTTCTCGGAAACGGAGTCCTCCTTTTCGCTATCGAAGTCTCCCGGTAACTTCTGCCGTATCGATGTTATTCGCCGCAGAGAGAATCCACTCCTCTTCATGAACGTTTGGGCCCACCCATGAGATGCTCTGACCTTCCCATCTCCCGAGCAACGTTAACTTTCCAACGGATCAGCTCGACACTGACCCCCTTGAGACAGTTGCGCTGCTCGATAATAAAGTCCGCCACTTTTTTCTCCAGCTCAACGTGATGGCCATGACAAGGCCCACGAAATCCTTTGCGGTTGGGCTCACATTTGAAAGGCCCCTCCCGCTGCAGCCGCCCTCCGCGGATGGTTGACTCGTTAAGGTCAAGTCTTCGAGCTGCCGCACAATTCCCGACCTCTTCAGCTAAGGATCGCTTTTCTCTTAAAACGAGCGTCGTACTGAGTACGACGCATTGCCATCATGTGCACTGAATCAATACACCGCGAGCGACGACGCGTTCAGTGCGAGGTCGCAACGAACACAAAAAAATGACAGAGAACAACACTCTGACTTTGGATGGATGAGAATTTGGCTTCCGTGGCACCCATGTTGTCAGCATAAAATCGCAAAACTGCGGAAACCGAAACCAAGCTGACTGCTTTGAAATGGCTGCACCGCAGCACTGCTTTAGGCCATTCGAAGTGAGTATTGAATTATAACGCGAGGGTAAACTTTCAGGGGAAAAAATCCTGGAAAAAACTAGCGTTACATTCGAGTAAATATGGTATAAGGAAACACTGTTGTACTCATTTATTTTAAAATTGCACATTATCTTTGTTTGCAAACGATTTTAGATTAACACGTTTTCTGCATGCTGCAGGAAGAAAAGTCTGTTCCCGTTTTTGAAGCAGCAGCTTCAAATCACCGCAACTCAACCTCTACTGATTGGCAGGATGATATATGTACCCTTACTTCATTCCTTGACGTCAAGAGACACCAATGGCATGCATTTTAGCAAGTTCCCTGTAGCAAAATTTCTTAAAAGCTGCATAACTTCACAAGGACTTTCTTTACATTAAATTAAATGACATATTTAGAATCAGCACACAAACATAACACCTCCCCCGAAAATTTCATAACTGTGACTTCATTGTTAAGAATTTTTCTAAGACCACACCAGTAAGACTGATCACAATGTGACACAAAACTGCCACTAACAGGCCAAGTAGCTCCCTCAAAGGATTTGTCAACACACAGGGTTCCACTGCTGCGCACAACAAGTGCATGCAACCACTGCTGCTGTCACAAACAGTCACTGTGGAATGTAGCCATTGGAAACCCTGTACTGCACAAAACCGTCAAGCCGGCAAGAAGGAGCACTGGCAGTGCATTTCACTCACGGGATAGTGGAGGGCGGCCATGTTGAGCAAGCCCAGCACAAGCTGCTGGGCCTGGGCACTCTGGGAGATGCGCAGGCACTTGACCAGGGAAGCCAGTTCGTGGCGGGGCGCCGACAGGCCATGTGCCTGCAGGGCCGTCAGCACGCACTGGCGCAGGTACTCGGCGTGGGGGGACGTGCCCAGCTCCAGACTCCTGCACCACAGGGGAGGAGAAGGGAGAGGAGACATTTATTACCACGTCACCCGTTACTACCAGCTGTTGTGCCCACTAGATTTGTAAGATGTGACAGCAACAGCCTGCTTATTCACTGGTTGTTTCACAGCGATAGCTGTTAATGAGAGGAACCTCCAAATCCGCAATGTTGGCGTAGACATTCCCACAACAAGGTAGGAGAAAAGGAGGAAGGAAATCGCAGCTGCTGCACAGCAAGAGTGAGAGGGAAGCACTACACTGCAGAGGCACAGCGCAGAAAGTGAAGCTGCACAGCGGCATAATGCAGAGGTTCACAGCTACAACGCGGCATGGTGGGAGGGTATGAGGCCCCACGGCATGACACAAGACAGCACTGCACTAGCAGCACAGTGTGAAGACAGGCACGGAGCAGTTACATAGCCCAGCATGAGGGGTATTGTTGCGTTTTCGCATTACATAGCATAGCGCAACTGTTTGTCAGTTATTTCTTTCTCAAAACACTGACAGATCCCCAGTGCCGCTGGGTACCCACCGGTGATACAGTGGATACAAGCTTTCCCCAGGACTGGTGCTCGGGTTCTTTAGGGTGAAATGCTTGGGGAAATGGGTCTTTGACCCCACCTTGAGTAGAAGAAAAATACCTTGTGCCATGGTGCTCTTTGGCCACAGATGCCCTGGCGCCATAAAAAATCCATCATCATCAAATCACTAAGCACAGAAGCAGAGACCTCTTAAAAAGTTGGTTGCCCAATGTGTCCATGCCACAACAATTAAAACTCCTCTAAACTAGATGGTTTCAGGACACAAAGGGTGTTAGCAAAGCAGTTCTTTGTTAATGGCAATGTAATGCAGCAAGTGAACAAGGATATGCAATGACCCTACCTCTTGAGGAGCACATAAAGTGGCCCAACCAGCAGCGTGACCTCTTCGATTGACTTTCGGCTCTGGATCATTTCCAGCAGGATGAGGACGCGCTTCCACTGGGGAGACTCTGCTGGGTCCTGTTCTTCTGATGCATCCATGAGCCTGCCAGCAGGCCAAAACAGGAACACAGATTTTTGCGAAAGCACTTGGGATTCAAACACTATGATATTGCTAGATGGAAGCACTGCAGTTATTGATGTTTCAAGATAAACAAGGCAGTCGAGCCCACGTACAACAGCCGCAGTTATAATGAACACTCGCTTATTACGAGTGAGAGTGATGCTAGCGTCAAAATATGCTTCTCTAATTACACTGAGTCTTCGCTGAAACAAACAAGCGTGGCTACAACACTGTGAGGGCAAACAAGGACGCTTACACAATGCACCACGAGCCCCAACTTCCAAACGGTGTGGTTCTGCTTTATTCATGGCACTCCTGCTAGCAAGACTCGCCTATAACGTCGGCACTCTGGGCCCCTCTGCCGTATCAGGGCATAGGATTTATTTATGCACAGCGGCGCCCTCTACATGTGCCACTCAGTCGCTTCTTGCTGCGGCCCCGTCATACGCACAATTGTGTCGTTCTCTGCTCTGGCACCTATCCCTGCCACATACATCTCCTTGCCCTCTCCATTTCCTGGGTGTCCTTTCCAAACCTTTTTTTCCCATTTCTTGGTAGCTACTTTACAGCCATCGTTATAAAAGGAAGTGATGCCACAACCCCCAGCAGAGTGAAAGCCTTTTAAGGCTAACAGCTGGCCAGCAGAAAAGCCAATATAGCAACTCCCGTGCCCTGCAAGGAATGCCTAAAATATCACCACCATCATCATCATTATCATCACAATCAACTTGAATACGCCTACTGCAAGGCAAAGTCCTCTCCCAAGTCTTTCCAATTAACCCTGTCCTTTGCCATCAATAGCCACCGTATCCCCACAAACTTCTTAATCACATCCGCCCACCTAGCTTTCTGCCGCCCCTGCTACGCTTGCCTTCTCTTGGAATCCACTACGCTACCCTTAAGGACCAGCGGTTATCTTGCCTTCGCATTACATGCCCTGCCCAAGCCCATTTCTTCCTCTTGATTTCGACCAGGATGTCAATAACAGGCGTTTGTTCCCTCACCCACTCTGCCCGATTCCGGTCTCTTGACGTCACTCCTATCATTTTTCTTTCCATGCTCGCTGTGTTGTCCTTAACTTAAGCTG
The DNA here is from genome assembly GCA_030143305.2 of Amblyomma americanum. Classification (NCBI taxonomy): domain Eukaryota; kingdom Metazoa; phylum Arthropoda; class Arachnida; order Ixodida; family Ixodidae; genus Amblyomma; species Amblyomma americanum. The sequence continues at coordinate 58,396 of JARKHS020027993.1, forward strand.
AACCCTCTTCGTTAGCCTCCACGTTTCTGCCCCGTAGGTGAGTATCGGTAATATACAGCTGTTGCACACTTCTCTCTTGAGGGATACTGGTAAACTGGCATTTATGATCTGAGAGAACCCACCACATACTCTCCACCCCACTCTCATTCGTCTAATTATTCCCCTCTCATGGCCAAGATCAGCGGTCACTACCTGTTCTAAGTAAAATATGCTAGTTAGGAAACAAGAAGCTGAACCTTTGAACCTCCTTTTTGTCCACAAGATTTGCCTTGAACACATGTCGGCTCTAAGAAAAAGCAACTGTTTGCATGTAAAAGTGTGAAACTTCTGCAACCTCAAATTTCTGGCATCCAAAAAGCTTGCTTGGCAGTCTGTATTATCTTTATTACTAACGCTAGTGGGCAGGAACTTGCATCCAACTACGTTTCAGCAGTACGGCAAGCTCATTTACTTTAACACAAGCATCAGTTTAATTCAAAATTGCCAATTCAATTCACAAGCAGAACCTGTGGTACCGAAGAAATGCACCTCCAAGCCAAACAAGAAACCGGCCCAGTCACCTCATTTTCTTGGCCTCCCGAACCGTCCGGGCTGGACTCTGCTGCGACACGCCAGTACGCTGCAGAGGTTCCACGAGAAGGCTTCCGAAGAAACACACCTGCAAGAACACGCACGAAACACTTGAACGTCACGAGTGCTACAAGGCAAAGGCGAGCTCTCTATACTTTAAAACAATGTTGGCGCTCGACTGCAGCATTGTGACTGTCACAAGGTGTAGGTGTCATCTCGTTCTCCCCTTCATCTGCGTTGTTTTCTGTGCATCTCCTCTATGAGCAACTACCCCTACTGTACCTCCCAACTATCCCGCAGCAGCAATGCTGTCTAGATTCAATAAACTAACACTAGGAAGTCTGAAGGCCAATTTCAGCAAGAATGTTCTTTACCTGTAATGGAGCTAATGATGCATTTATCAACCACCAAACATCAGCTTACGAACACACCAAATCAACTCAGGTTTAACCAGGGCTAATTTGTAATTTCAGCACTTTACAGGAAAGCAGCTCTCCACAAAAATTTCACTCAAGAACAGGAGCTAATGACAAGTGCCGCAAAAAAAAGCATTTCACAAAAACTTAATGCCGAATGTAGCAAGCAGATTTTCATGATGCCTTTGACTCTAGCCCCGTCAAATTAAAAAATTCTATGTGGCATCCATACCAGTGAGTAACATGTGCAAGAAATTATGTTTATTTTCCAAGCCTGCACCACACGTCCCAAATTAATGCCATTTATCAGAATGAAAGCTACTCATAAGCTTGAATCCAATCACACCAGTACTGCAATATTAAAGTCGTCTTGCACAGAATAAAATTTCTTTTATAACCTGGAAAACTAGTTTTAAGCCAGTGCACTAGCAAAACAGTACCGGTCGGAGGTGCAACCAGAAACGGTGCCTATATCATCAAACGTGCTGTGGAGGTGCCTCATTTGACAGTTATGAATAAAATTTTAGCCGCCTGATAAGATGCTGCTGGAAATTAAATATGCTACTGCGTGTAAGAGACTGCAACTGCAGAACAGTACTCAACCATAAGCGAAAGAGCGGAGATAAAATTTACTAAACTGTAGATACCTCATGACAAATGCCACTGAGCTTGCTCATGCAGCCTGACAACGAAAGGCTTTACAACTAAGGGCATGAGAGAGCTAGAGTCAACTGCTGCTAATCTGAACCCTCTAAGAGGACCAAAAGTTTTTTGAAGATTATATGTAGTTCGTGAAAAATCATTTTTTAGGAGGACAGTTATCATTAGAGCCGAATATTCGCAAAAATGTTGTTTTTCCAATTTCTAGATTAGGCGAGTTTGAATTACCCAGCGCTCCACTGTAATGCTGCTGTAGAGCCTTGTTAACTTGAAGCCCGTCAGAACGCGACATATTCTAATTAGGTGGGTTTCAGAATTGTCGAAACCTGAAGGTAAACAAAGGAGGCAAGCACAAAATGTTGTCTAACCGCTTGTGGCACTGTTAGAGTCACTACGACTGCACACAACAAAGCTGCGGCTGAAGTTAAACGAACAACTCTTCCTACATCGGGAGCTCATTTGGACTCATTGTGGTTGCCACATCACTGCCGGTTGCCCAAAACTTGGTCAGGCTCGTTTCGACATCTGAGGGATATTTTCGATGCTACCAGCGCACTTGAGGGCAGCGGCCAAGGTCAGATACGTCAGGTTAATGGCGCAGAGCAGCTTTAACTAAGGTGCATGCGCAAAACGGCAACTGTTGGTTAAAGAGAAGCAGCAAGAAGAGTGTGTATGCAGTCTATCTGGACTATCCAGGCACTGCACAGCACAGCATATTTTGTGTCGATGAACTCGGTGCGCCACACGAGGTGCAAGAGATGAAAACTATACCCTTAATTTGTGCCGGCACCTAATGCCACCGAATGCTGATCAGGCACCGGTGAACCACAAAGGGTCGCCATGACCAGCACAATGTCACCGCTGCCACCAGTGCTGCCACTACCTGCACAATGGTGTGGGAAGCACTGAAAAGTACAATACTAGACATCCCACCACTTAATGTGGCCCTGCGCTCTACAATAAGCGGTATGACATTGTGTTACCAGCAGAACTCGGGTGCTACCAAGTCTGGGTGACGGCAAACTTGGCCGTTCCCGCATAGCACCAGTCTTTGAATTAACTGAGCCAGAGCGAGCTGCTGGCTCAAATTATTTGGTAAAACTTACACTACGATCTAACGAACCTTAGAAAGCTTTTTGAATTATCCGGGATCTCGAATTAACCGACACTGATTTATCGAGGTTTCAATGTATACTTCTGCGCCTGTGTGGCATGGTTGCACAGCAAAGGGAACCACGAAAGAATGCAAGAAAAAGCAAGACAGTTTAATGCAGCTCAGCAGATCTTGCATACCTTGCGCAGTGCTCTGCTGACAGCTGAGTGCTGAACAGCAGATGGGGTGTCAAGGGCCAAGTCGACCAAGGTGTCCAGAAGCTTGGCCTGGTTTTCTTTGGGCAGCTTCTTCACCAAATCCTTGCTGACCTGCACATTGTGGAATGCAGAAGTCTCACTGCGTGCAGAAGCACTTAACAAACTAGTCGTTTTTTATATCTGCATAAGAGTAGCAACCAGGGATTCCTAATCATTTTAACCTCTCAGAACTCCATATTCCAAAAGATGCTAATAAACCCTTGTTTCTTGGCTTAGATCTCTTCGTGCCTACGATGCATGCAAAAAAGGGGCATGTAGATGCATGACCCGTCAAAAAAAAACATACTGACTAGCTGCCGAATGCTAGAACCTGCTGTGAGTACCTATAGGCACGCATGAATTAATAGGTGCTCCTGCTGTGAAGCACTTAAGAGTATGATCAGTCCCCAAAACGAAATACTGTAAAAGAAAGGGGCTGAAACATGCATAGATTCAGGTGCTCACGGAACCTAAAAAAGCACTCCAAGAAACCAAAAGGTTCTGCAGGACCCATTCTAAGGAGCCACGCTGCAGACTCGTGTCTTCTGACTAAAATAAAGAACCCACAGGTGCAAAGAAAAAACCTGCTCAAAGATGAGCAGGTGTTTACCAAGAGGCAAGACTCACTGCTTGAAGCGCCATGGTGGCTACCGATTCAGTGCCCTCGCACGCTCTTGCGCTGTGCAGCGCCTTTTCCAGCACCTCCACTGCTCCCTCTGCATCGGCCAGCCGGGTTACCCGGGAGGTGTTGTACTTGGCAAAGCAGGCCCTGAGCAGAAGCGCCTGACTGGAGGGCAGCGGTGTCGCGGGTGCGACGTCACGGTCTTCTGGACCAAGGGTTGTCGAGATCAACTTCACAGCTGCTTCCAGGGCAGCCTGGAATTGATGGAGGGTGGCAGTCAGTCATGCGCCCATGAAGCAAACAGCGAAAGGAGGCAGGTGCTTCTTGCAAGAAGAATGTGATGCACCCTACCCCAATGTGGGGTCACTGTCACTTGTGATGCTGCAGTGCCGTACTCTACTTGAACACAGGGACCCCGTGATCAGTATCTTGCGCACTTCAATTCAATTTTATTTACTTTGGGACATACATATTTACAAAAGCGGGCGACAAAAGCATCTGGGCCTTTAGAAAGTTGCTCGTTTGGGTCCATGCAATAAGTGCACAAAATAGCGTACCTGGGCGCTAGTAACAAATAATTGTAAAACTTACTTGTTAGATCAGCAAGCCTGTTCCCATTTATATAATCACTCTCCTTTTGTGTCTTGAGGCAGTAAACACTCATAGAGAAAAAAATACAATGTTTGTTCATAAGCTCCATAAGCATAGCTTGTTGAAAGTTCACTCTCCAATGTCACGGAAGTGCAAAGAAGATGATGAAGACCATGCAGCCAAGCCACATTTCATCACCACCGCTGGTCGCCTGCACACGAGACTCAAGCTTAGGCTGCTGGCATTCGTCGGTGGTTCCTGCCTACACTGCTTTAACTGCTTTGTGCGCTAGTCCCTTCTCCCCCGTCAATAAGTCCCCTCTTCAGAAGTTGCATCACGTCAAAAACAAGTCCATTTAGCGGGAAAAGGAGAGTGGTAGCCATCTTGCCAACAAACAATACAGATGCACACAAAACACACAGAGTTGCTCAATGACAATCTCACTGTATCAGTACCATACATATGCTACACTTACTTCAAGCATGCTCAAAATAGACCAAAGTATCCACTAATGATTTTCTTACACTGAACATTAAACTCTTTTTCCACCAGGCTAATAAACTGCCAAGTAAAGGTAGACAATGCTGCTTTCTGAATAGTTCCTGAACTGCATTTGCCATTCAACTCAATTCACACAGCCCTTCAACAGTTCTAAGTATTCGAAGCTTCAATACATTTCAAAATTTAAAATATCCCTGTTCGTACCACCTTGCAGCCAAATGTTGCGGCATTTACAGCAACTCGCAGCTGTAACGTCCATTAAAAGAGTATAGACAACTCATTTTGGTGGCATGTTGTCTTCTTCACTATAAATGGATCACCACGTGGTATTTCCATACCACAGCTAAATAATTTATAATAAAATTTTCCTCCCATGCTGTTTTGGTTTGAGTTTCGGCAGTTCTGCGATGTCAAAGTTTCACATGCGCAAGGCATGAAAAAATGCAAGATAACTGCTGCTGCTTCATGCGTTGTCATTCCAGCTCTTGAGGTAGACTGGCTTTAAACGTAGTGAATTCAAATGACGAAGCAGTGATTACATCGCATTTTTGTGATGCCTTGTGTGAACTGAAACTGCAAGTTGGCATCGTTCGGCCACTGAAAATGAAACTAAAACAGCATGACAGAGAAATGAAATTATAAATTATTTAGCGGTTGTAGGTGAATGCCATGTGGTACTCCACGTATACTAATGCCTTACGCATCATTAGAAAGAAGAAAACACACATCCAAAAATTAGCTGTCTATACACCTTTAATTCACTAAATTAACCAACACAAGGAGGCAAGTCAGTTGCTCTGACCACCAAAATGAACCAAAGGCAACCTGCACCCACATCTCGTAAGCTGCAACCAACGACACTGTCGGTGGTGGTGCGAATGGCGAAAACTGCTTTACAGCGAGCTTTGTAGCAGAAAAAAAATGTCAATACGAAGCAGCTTCCTAGTGTTTTGCAAGCAGCCTAGCAAAATAAAACAAAAATGCAAAATTATACCCTTAAATGTGAAGGTATCTATTCACCACAAGCACGGATACCCGAGTGCCTCACTTCTGCTGCAGTATACTGTGTAATGTCAGCACCAGGCTAAGGAATCTCCAGGTAGACAAAATTTATCCGGAGTTCTACACTGCGGCGCTTCTCAGTGCTCGGGTGGAGCTTCGGGACATTACCTACTCTCATCAGGCCAGAAATACGCAAAACAGGCAGCTCAGACACACGGACAAAAATTGACAAAAAAATCTGATACTGAAATGATTTTGCCTGCATGTTCTAAAAGACCGAACACTGCGACACTTCCGAGTGGCATTTACTGCGCCTTGCTGCATGCAATTGATTTGTACAATTAAACTGCAAAAGGAGGCATGCCATTTGCTTTGACTGGCGATATGAATGGAAGGCAACTCACACCTATGTCTTGTAAACTACTATCAGTCCCATCATGACGTGCAGAAAGATGAAGACTGCACCCTTATCTCTCAACTCAACCTATGAAAAATATTTTTGAGACAAGGAAGGGAAGAACGCAATGAGCAAGCTCAACCAATCTCAAAAGAAAGCTGACAAAGCAAAGCTCTCTTACTTTCCGTTCTGAAACACTTCGCTACACAAAAGACATCACATCAGCGTTAACACACGTGGCACAACCAAAAGCCCTAGAAGCAAAATAACTAAAAAACCAACACTGCAGCGATGGCCTTGACCATTTGCTTAGTGTGGAGGAGGTGCAGGGTTCGGTACCCAGTGCCACTACCCATCGGTTTTCTAGCAGATGCAAGTTTCTCCTTGGCGTGGTGCTCAGCTTTCTCTGGGGTGAAATCTTAGGGAAAAAAAAAGCCCGGTCTTTGGCCCCCACGTCGTGCAGACCAAAAACATGCCAGCCACTGTGCACCTTTGTCGCACTGGCCTTCTGCCACCAAAATCAAAGCCCCCCGTCGTCATCATCGAAAGTCCACCCACCTTGGAGTCAATGTGTGCCACCAGCTGGAGTATGCCGTTCTGCATCGCCACAGGAACCTGAGGGTGGTTCAAAAGCACCAGGAGCGTGTTCTGCTTCTTCAGGCCATGACTCCAGGTGCCTATCAGCTCCAGCAGCTTCCTGCATGCAGGCACGACACAGAGCAAGGCTTTTCAGACACTTCGTGCACCGCATTGTTCATAAGTGATGGTCAATTTTTCAACAGCTCCAGTCGGGGACTGCGGAAGCACTGTGCCGTCATGGAACTAATCAACGCCTTGCTGGTTTGACATATATACTCGTGTAAGGGCTGCGTCAGTGCAAGGGCAGAAACCACAGCTTGCCAGCCGACAATTTAAAAAGAAATAAAGTCAGCCAAAAGAATTCCATTTTGCGCATGTGTCATTTACACACATGGTGCATTCCACTCGGAGCGAACAGACTGGTGAAACCTGCCTACGACGCTCGGTACAACCAGTGCGATCATGCTGATGACGTGTTGTTTCGTCAGACTGCCTCACTTTCTACTTGTGAGCAAGGCGTTACACCAAAAGTGGTAGAACGTTATTGGTATTATCTCTAGCTGCACAAAAGTCAGAACAGGGTGCACCCATTGCCGTACTTCCCTGCAATGACATGCTGCCCGCCTGGCTCAGACGCTGCCGGTTCGGCATGCTTCGCATAGAAGTCACAGCGAAGATGCTTTGAAACTAGTCGCCGTTTATCATAAAAGGCATAACCATGCTACCAGTTAAGCACCACACAATAATCTCACATTAAAATGAAGGTACCACTGATGTTTTTCATGCCTTCGCCAGTAAAGCGATCAGAAAAGCAACCCAGGTAAGGCCAGCTCGCACCGATGGCTCCAGATCGCACAAGCGAAGCATTGTATCGAACCTTTGGCCAAACCATCATTACTCTCGGTAAGGTACTATGCCCCAACAGTTGTATGCACATATCTCTGCCAAGGAAGGGAAGGGAACTTTGGCCAAAAAAGTGGCCTACCAGCCTCTTACTTTAGGTGGCTCATGCTGGCTATCAAGCAATTAGCATGTCACTGTGCATTGTACCATCCATACCTTTAATTAATGCATTATGTATTGTGTATTAGCCCGCCGCGGTGGCTCAGTGGTTAGGGCGCTCGGCTACTAGAACCGGAGTTCCCGGGTTCGAACCCGGCCACGGCGGATGCGTTTTTATGGAGGAAAAACGCTAAGGCGCCCGTGTGCTGTGCAATGTCAAAGATCCCCAGGTGGTCGAAATTATTCCCGAGCCCTCCACTACGGCACCTCTTTCTTCCTCTCTTCTTTCACTCCCTCCTTTATCCCCGGCTGGCACGATATATGAGACAGATACTGCGCGATTTCCTTTCCCCAAAAACCAATTAAAAAAAAAGTATTTAAAAGATTAACCACGGAAGTTCTAATATGTCATAAAAAAACGTGCCACCACATAAACAGGGAACGGGTTCCATGTAACGGCCGCACACCATCAAAATCGCAATGATAAAGAGCAGTCCTTACACGAATGCATACTGTACTTTTTACCTTTCAAGTTTCTTTACATTCTGGCACCTTCTTTGCATTTCAGTTTGATCATACTTCAGCACAATGCAACTGCAGGGACCCTAAAGACAAGCATTGTAACAAGCTACCGTATAAACTCAGGTAAGGGCCGCACTTTTTATTTAAATTTGGGAGTGAATTTTGTAGATACGGCTCATACACGAATTAAAAAAAAAAGTATAGCCATATTTTTCTCTCAATTATATAGTTCAAAACTGAGGGTGTGGCCCATACATGGGTGCAGCCCTTACATGAGATTATAAGGTATATATTTGCGGATCATCATTCTAAGAAACTTGTCACTCTGCAAAGGAACAATGGTTCACAGGCCAGAAAACAAATTTCACATCAAAGACAAGTGCCAAATTAGCAACAGAACAAAACAAATGCTGCTTCACAAGAATGTGCTGGTTAAACCGTCCCTTCCAATAAAAACATTTCCCCAACTTCATCAATTTAACTCAACTTGGGGTAGGCATGATGCTTACGTAGCATTGCTCATCACAAAATTAAAATTAAAAGAACATGATGTGAAGGTGATGTCCCTTTACTGGCTGCAATTTAATGTAACGAAATTCTACCAAATTCTTGTCGGGTAATGGAGCAAGCAACCAATACGTTTTTTTTGGGTGGCGAGCACCACCCCTGATGAACCTGAAACACCAGCATTCGGGTTAGCAAGCACGTACTCCGTGTCAGCAGCCACTTCTGCAGCATGCTGGTCGATCTCATTGAAAAGAAGATGGGGCCCGCTGCGCCCCTTGTGAGACGAGTTCAGTGCCGCCTGTGCCAGGCTGACAGCCAGCTCTCGGATCCCTTGTACTGGCGACAGTAGTGACAGCACGATGGACAGAAACACTGCACATGCGGACAAAAAAAAAACAGAGTTGTAACTCTCACTGGTGGTGCTCATAGTCTACTATGCTCAGCTGCCATTCTGTGCTAGATAAGGTAACATGGTGTGGGAACGCAGGATGGCATCAAACATTTTTATTAAACAGCGTGCGCTAACAGGACGTACACAGGAAACTGATTTCATGCAAATTCATGCAAATATATATTTTTTTTTTGCCGCTGTTTGAAGTTGTTTGCCTCTGTCATTCATTTCGCACACCCTCACCCCAGCAGATATAAAAGAGCGTCTGGCATCCTTTCCTGTCATTAAAGTTGGAAGTTGCGCTTCTTTCCTCTGTCTCCAAGTTTCCTGTGTACGTCCTGTTAGCGCACGCTGTTTAATAGAGATGTACCAACTAGCCCGTCAGAAAGCTCTACTACAAACATTTTTAGCTTCAAAAATCGAAAAAAAGAGTAAATAAATGAAGAAGAAGCAATAGTGACCAACGAACAAAGAGAATAAGCCTCTGCATTATGTGTTCTCCATATCTATCCACAATTCCTGATTATATTTTATTTCAGCAGAGTTGACTACCAATGTCTTCCTTTCTGCAGAATATTTCTGCCAGACTTCTTGTGCACCATACAATGCACTGCTTCTGACACCCTCACTATGTAACTTCTTGCAAAAGTACCGATCAATGACTTTCGCTGTTTGGCCCTGCGCATCACGAAAGTTAAAAGGTCTGCACTGCATCCAGCCACCACTTTTTCATTTTTCTGTGTATATTTTACTGTGCGCAACATTCTTTTTTTCAGTCACAAACCACCTATTACAACAAGCTCCTCCAACCACTGAGTGTATCCCTTAACACTCCCATGATTCCGCTCCCTTTTCATGATTCAAACATGCTTCCTTTCTTTTTTCTAGCTGCACAGGCCACCATACCCACCAAGATTCTGTTCGGCCAAGATCCACTTGATGTCCTCCTCGCCTGTCTCCAGCAGCTGGACCGAAACAGCGAGAGCCAGAGACTGAAGCCTCTCCTTCGGGAGGGAGGGTGACGCCCCCTGGCAGCCGATGCTGGCAACGGCACAACAGCTGGCATCCAGGTGCAACAGCCACAGGCCACTCAGGAAGTGCACCTGGCGTTTCAGGCTCGGACAGTGCACCTGGGGAAAGCAGGAAATTGAAACAGAACAACGGGCTTAGCCGAAAATGGCAGAGGAGTGCAAATATGTTCTCAGTTCAAACAAACGAAAGTCAAATATTAATGACAAACTAAATGACTCAGTTCAGCTTTTGGACATATGGAATAACTATTTTCAGCTTAGAACAATCATGAATGCCAGCGTGGCCTTCAAGCAACATACCTGTTTCTTCGTTCAATCATTCATTTAAAGTAATGATTTATTGTAAAAACTGGAATATAGGTCGAACTTTTTTTCAAAAAATCATGGCGAAAAGTAGACCCCCGCCTTATATACCGGTCATTGGCAGAAAAACTACGGAACTCTTGCAACAATGGGCGGCTGAAGTCAACAGCCTCCATCACCATCGCCATGAGCAGCAGCGTGGCGCGGTACCTCCATTTTGCGTTTCCGTTGTTGCAAAGCTATTTTGGTTAAAGGCTGCTTGTTCACATTTTGTTTCAAAATGAGCGGAACCCGACGGCAATGCACTGTCGCCTTCAAGAAAAACGCAACTGGGTACGTCGGAAGCTCACGGCAACCTGGTGGCACAGAGCAAATTTGGAGTATATCTGAAAAGAGCATTCGGTACTGGTGGAGGCAGAAGCTGCGTATTACAACTTGCAGCAAACAGAAGAAAACACCATTCCGTGGGCTGACCGTAGCATATCCAGAATTGGAAGGAAAGGTTGCGGAGTTCGTCCGGGAGCTGCATGCAAGGTCGCTGCCTGTGACTGCCGAATGCATCCGCATGAAAGCGGCAGAGATCACGGCACGGAGGGGTGAAAGAAGCCAGAGCTATGTGCATGTGTACACATGCGCATACCTCGTTTGTTTTCGCCGCTCCGTGCCGTGATGATAAGGTGCTGACAAACACACGGGTCGAAGAGCGCGCGATACTATTAAAAAATTGGCCGGGTGTACATATGAGCAGCATTTAAATGAAAATAAATGCCGTCACCATTATGCAACCTGTTGAGCTGCATTTGTTTCAAGGTAAGGATGACTTTCAGTACTTTTTCCATTGAAAAAGATTTTTTTCGTTTTCAGAATTGGTTAGTTGGGGGGTCGACCTATATTAAGGTCCGACCTATAGTCTGGTTTTTATGGTACATATGTATTTTTATCTGTTTATTTATTTACCCTCAGAGACGTTGCATTGCCGAGGAAAATGGAATACATCATAAGTACCCCACTTCCCTTATCAGAAGTCATCAAACCCATGACACTGTCAGTGTAAACCTGCGTCAAGGGATGGTGCTTTTCCTTTTTCTTTCCTTGGAGAAAACATTCTATGTGCAAAAAATAGGGGCATTGCAATCGTATGCAGAATCTACACACCATGAGTGGTGAACCCAGTTGTGCTTACGGCACAAAATGCCCTACCCCCCCCCCCCTCCCCCTTTCCAAAAAAAAAAAAAGAGATAGAGGGAGAAAGGCAAAGGCATCAGAATGACCTAATTGCATCACATTACAAGAAGCATTGCCAACACTGAAACAGCGAAATTCTCGGTTCAGTGAACTACAGTTAACTCCTCTTGAAACAAACTCAGTTAAGACAAATTCTCAGATGAGGTGAATCTGTGACCGTCTGGTTGGTTTCCCATAGGATCCAATGTAAAAGAAATACACATAAGACGAACTGTTGTGCATGTCCTTCAGTTAAATAAAAGATAAAGTTTCACAGCAACCGCGAACCACAACGATGCTGCGCAACAGTACTCACGGAATGTCCGCGCAAAACCTCCTAGGAACGAAAAAAAAATGTTGCCACACCAAAAAGCGCAACTCTACAAGGTAGGCTCTATGCAGTACCTTCACTCCTGCCCGAGCACGGTGCAGGGATCTGATACGGCCAGAGCTCGGCATCGCGCGGGCCACATGCCGCACGTTGCCTCGCTACTGACTAAAAGGCGTGTAAATACGAAGTGGAGCTGCTCATATTCAGGGCTGAAGCAGTTCAAAGCTGAAGTTTCAACTGGTGCAGAGTCGCAACGCACATTATCGAGGTGCTGAGACAGCCAGATACTATCGGCACCACCTGCGCATTGCCTCAGCCGGATAGTAAGACATGTGGTGCGCCTGCTCATAAAATTGGTAACTGTACCACTAGGGAAGAAGTGAGATGCGAGACACATGTGCATGCCTACTTACGCAGTTAGGCTTTTGGTTGCTCAGAGCTAGAGGGAAAGCAAAAAATAGAAAAAGGGCAAAATATCGGTAGCTGTGGAAGAGAGAGGAAGAGATGCAGCAGAAATAAAACTAGACCGGTGCCGTTTTCAAGTACAATAACGTGAGCTTGTGTCATGCCCTCACTCATCTGTTCACTTCATCCCACAATAAATGTTCCATTTGCAATTGTCCTCTCATTGTATGGCCATTTCTTTCTATCTTTCATTTAACATATATTTGGATACACTTTGCATGCGCACATATACGTTTTTATAGTGGCACATCTGTTAAGATGAACTTCTGATAAGACCCCAGACCATAGTTAGAAGATGTAACAGCAAAATTCTCCTTTCAGGTAAGCGCCGAAATCTTCCAAAATGGTGAAAACAAAATGTGGTCCTTACCCGTATATGTATATACAGTACTTCCAACTCCCTCTCAGCTAGCTGTACAATATAATGCAACAAATTCTCCCACAAATGAACAATTTCTGAAATGGGGGTTCTGCTTGGAAGACGCATTCGCAAGACGAAACTACCCTGAGAGCTTGTTCTGCAATACAACTGTTTACCAATTCTTCAGACTCTAAGATTTGGAATGCGTTTGACTGTTCTGACTTCTCTGTACCTCTGTCATACACTGAAGTAAATTGCGACTGAAATTTCACATGCGCCACAACTTGCCGCTCGACTTTTCGGAATGCCTTCAAGCTCACCTGAACGGTGCCCCAGCAACCACGAAGGCGAATTCTGAATCCTATTTGAATGACAAAACTTAAAGAATTTGTTTAAATCAAACTCGTTGACATCGATTTAGATGACCAGACTAACACGTTTCCCATGGGATGAGACACAGCTCACTAACTGCACATTGCGAGCCTTTTTTTATTCTGGAACGCCTCCATTCTTTCATTTGTGCGAGATGCCACACATGACCCTGTATTAGGCTCTATGTACCCACAGGTCGCAAAACTGGCTAAAGCAGCCGCTGAAACCCTAAGGAATTGAACACTGGCATTTCACCTCATGAGTGTGTTTCTATGTAAAATGAGGTGACACACACACACACACACGCACGCGCACACACACGCACGTGCACACACACGCACACGCGCATGCAAGGAAGAAGGCTAGGAATGCACCTTGAAGAACTTCCGCATCAGCTGCCGAAACTGTGATCGGCTGCTGCCCTTGCTGACCGAGTGCTCTGCGACTGTTCCAAATATGTTGGCAAGGAGGTCCAAAGTTGCGCAGATGGCGCCGTCTTGTTGCCTCAGAATCCACATGGGGCTTTCTGCAAGGTTTCAAATAAAAATGATACAGCGCACGTCATACACAAAAGTTAACAGTAACTAACAAACACTTGTGCATCACCAAAGCAGAGGGAGCAGCTGTGAAGCAGTACGCTTGTTTTCGATCACTGATAATGGATGCGGCGCACACGCAAGCGGGACTTGCAAAGGATAGCTGAACATGCGAAGCTTTGTGTTCAGCGTGTGCTGCTGTGGTTGTTTCCTAATGTTTGCTTTTCGTCTATTAAAGTTTCATCTAATAAAGCTCCAGAAATTGCTTATCTTTCGCCACAGAGGAGGACAAGAATAAAGAAACCTTGAAGGCAACCTGCTCAATCGCACAGCGTGGCCCGCACAC
>JARKHS020027994.1:0-12166 GCA_030143305.2 Amblyomma americanum
TCTTAAGCCTAAAAAGGGAAGAATCGTCACCCGAAATAAAACTTAAAGCAAATTTATCGCTCAAACGTTTTCTTATGGGCGAGATAAGACAGCGAAAGACCGCTGGCTCTTTTATGGCCTGTGAACGTGCTGAAAAATGCTAACAGCGACGAATCCAGTCCGAAGCGAAGCGTCCTGCATCGAAGGGCCCCGCCATGTTTGTCGCCGCGGGTACTCGCCTTCCTATTGGCTGTCGAGATTCGGCGGATTTTTTTCCGGCGGCAGAATTCGGTTCTGGACCGATCGGCCTTTCCGCTGGGTATTTCGGCGGAATCTCTGCCGCGGAAGCGGATTCCGCTCGCTCTCGCCGCCGAATGTCCAAGTGTGAACGCGCCATAAGGCCGCGCTTCATCAACGCGTACATTTTTTTATTTTCTTAGCTTGCGGTCACTGCGGGCATCCGGTCTACGCTGAGAGCTCTCAGTGAAGCTCCAAGGTCCCCCCTACCCCGTGTCCCCGCAAACAGTAACAAAGGCGCAGGAGTCACTGGCCACTTGACAGCCCCGCTGTGACGGCCGAAGGTTCCTGGCTTTGTTAAGCGCACCAAGAAAGCATGCGAGGCGCACACAACGAGCACGTGGCGCCGCTTGGTCTTGGGCAGCATTCCCATGGTGACAGATCCCCATACTGCTCGTCTGCGGAAATATGCGAACCGCCTCGCATTCCGCGATGCCCCCCCCCTTTTTTTTAGGGGGGGGGGGGGGCATTCTCGATGGCACCGAAGCGTCGCGGGCCTCCGCCGTCTGACATTCCTGCGGCGAGCCAGTGGATTAGTGGTCCCGCCAATTGGCTAAAAAAACTTTTCATCCTTCCAGAGGCGACGCGCGGGTGCGGAGGGGAAGGGGAAAGCATCAAGCAATAAGGGCGAGAATTTCTTGCAGGACCAAATAAAGTTTTCCATCCATCAACCCCCCCCCCCCCCCCCGGGAAGAGGGTTTTCAGAATGTTTTCGGTATGCGTTTCTTTTCTTTTTAGCCAAGCCCGAAGCTCGAAGTTGGGCCCAACCTTCAGGAGTTGTGGCTGCCTTCATTGGTTATCGAAGCTTAGGGCAGGCCTAGAAATATGACCGCACTAATTTCTTTGTTCGCGAAAGGTTTAAAATTGAATGTAAAATCATTTGACAGCAGTCCTGTTCAGTTGAGCTAGAGGCTCCGTGCAGAGGCACGTAATTTATTTATTTATTTAGTAAGGAACCCACAGCGCCGTGGCATTACGGGGGGGGGGGGGGGGGTCAATGTACAAAAAAAAAGAAGCACACATGACACCTCCGCTCGCAGGCAGAGTCACAAGCATAAAGCGCTCTCCATGTACATCTCACTTCAAAAGAACACATCACAATCGCATCACATCATTAAAGAACGAAAGAACGCATCATTTGATGTCACACTCACAACATCGCTCGGTAGTCTGTTCCATTCTCTAATGGTTTTCGGAAAAAAAGACGTTTTAAACAATTCAGTTTTTGCCCCGAATTCGCGGACTTTAAAAACATGGTCAACACGGTTGGATCTATAAAAAGGCTCCTGCACATACCTTTCGCGTTCAACCCGAGCAGTTGAATAATAAACAGCATGAAATAGCTTCAGACGCAACTTCTTTCGGCGCGTGTCAAGCAATTCCCAGTTGAGTGCATCCTTCGTACGCGATGCACTGTAACGAGCCCCGCGTGTGCCAGACACGAAACGAGAGGCAATGTTCTGCACCCTCTCCAACTTATTTTTATCTCTAGCAGTAGGCGGGTCCCAGACAGTGCACGCGTAGTCCAGAACCGACCTGACATAAGTCTTGAATAAAATGTCACGACATGACAGTGGGAAAGTGCTTGCATTTCGGCGAAGAAATCCCAAGTTTCTGCATGCTTTAGCAGAGATATAATCGACGTGACGGCGCCAGCTCAAATCAGGAGTAAAATAAACGCCTAGATATTTAAATTCAAATACCTGTTCTAACATTGTGTTCCTAACAACGTATGAATACACATCAGGGTTTTTCTTTCTTGTAAACTTCATATGGACAGTCTTGGACAAATTCAAATTCATATTCCATTTAACGCACCACTCTGAGATTCTGTTCAAATCTTCTTGGAACATTTCCACATCTCGTTCACTAGTGACAACACTATAAAGAACGCAGTCATCCGCAAATAACCGCATTTGAGATACTATTCCGTCACCAATGTCATTCACGTAGAGCAGGAACAATAGTGGTCCCAACACGGAGCCCTGGGGAACACCAGACACAACCTGCACTCTTTGAGACTCGGCGCCATTCATAACCACAAACTGCTGCCGTAAACATAGGTAATCTTTTACCCATGATATCACTTGAGGGCTAATATTGTAAAAAGACATTTTTTGAATTAGTAAAGAATGCGTCACGGTATCAAAGGCCTTTTTAAAGTCCAAAAACACGCAGTCCACGCTAAGTCGCCTGTCCAGTGCCTCAGCCAGATCATGCGCAAATTCAGTCAGCTGCGTAGTACACGATAGGCCCCTTCGAAAACCATGCTGACGAGGATTAAACAATGAATGTGCGTCCATATGTGCTGCTATACTGGTGAACAAAATATGTTCGAGTGTCTTGCACGCAACTGAAGTTAGAGATACCGGTCTATAATTTGATACAGTGTTGCGAGGGCCAGATTTGTAGATTGGCACAACACTTGCAATTTTCCAGTCATCTGGAAGGCAGGATTCTTCAAGCGATTTTTCAAAAATTATCTTTAAGTAGGGTGCAACCGACTCAGCACACAGTTTGTAGAATTTGTTTGGCAAGTCATCAGGACAACCAGCCTTAGCAATCTTCAGATTCTGCAGCAGAGACTGTATGCCGTTGATGCTGATCACAACATCATCCATAACACTCGCCACTGGCTGGAAACTCGGGGTATTCATATCAGCATGTTCGATTTCAGAGCTGAAAACAGAGCTGAAATATTTATTAAAGAACTCAGCTTTTTGTGCATCATCATCAACAAAGGTGTCACCAGAAACAAGAGGTGGTATAGTTACAGAGTCTTTTCCATTTCTCTTTACATGTTTCCAAAATTCCTTTGGATTTTCTTTTAATTTCGTCTCCATTGAAATGCCAAACGAATTCTTTGCAGCTGCCACAGCAACTTTCATTCTTCCGGCAATTTCCTGCAGCTTGAACCAATTCTCACGCGTCGGATTTCCTTTAAATTTAACGTAAACACGTTGCCTTTTGCGCGTAATACTGCGTAGCTCCCGAGTAAACCATGGTTTACTTTTACTCCTCCTTTTCGTTAATATCCATGCCGGAACAAAGCACTGCCTCAGTTCAAACATCTTATCCTTAAATCTAGACCATAGTTCAACCACTCCAGAGTTATCGGCATGCGTTTCAAAGATCGTTCGGTACTTATTCAACTCTTCATTTATCTCCCTTACGTTTGCTTTTTCATAGTTATATACTCGCCTATGTGCTGTACCAGCGCTCCTTACATGTTCAACTTTCATTTCACAAAGCACAGCACTGTGATCACTTATTCCAGGTAGCACCTGAGTGGAATTGACGAATTCAGGTTGATTTGTGAACAACAAATCTAGGATGTGATCCCCACGTGTCGGTTCCAGAACCGTTTGACGCAATGCATAAAGTTCAACCAGTTGATCAGTTCTTGGCAGGAGCGACTCGTAAAGGACTGGAAGTGAGGTTGATGAGTCCAGTTAATGCTAGGCAGATTGAAATCACCTCCGATCACCATAAAATCTGTTTGAATTGCGTCAACTGTCCCCGCCAGCTGCGCAAACACATCAACTGATGAATCAGGCGGGCGGTAGAACGAACACACAGTTATAACTTTGTTGTTATTAAGCACCAGTTTACACCATACAGCTTCACATTCATCGGCAACATTTATTTGGTAAGAAGAAATTGTAGCATCCACAAGAATAAATACACCTCCTCCATGCAAGTGTCTGTCATTTCTATAACATTTAAAGCGATTCTACAGACCTAGATTTTAACCTCGGGTCGATAAGTAAGGTATTCTAGAGAGTGTTTCTCTGTGTGAGAATTTTCTATTAAAGTTGTAGTGAGTTAGACTGTCTGTGTGACTCAGCTCCTGTAACTAGCAGTTTGCCCTTGTACGTCCTGTAAATATATTTCCCCTTTGTCTCCACCATGTGGCATCAATCATCGTCTGCTCCTTCAACACCGTCGAATTCAGGTTTGGAGAGGTCCTGTGCCCCTCCGAAGAAACGCAAAGAACCATCTTGAATTTACTGCAGGTACAAGAAAGAAAACATAAAGCTAAAACCTAGAAGGCAGGACGCAAACAAGAACAAAAAACATAATACCGTAGTTCGAAATTCCTAAGACACGACGCTCCTTATCACTTAACACCGATGGCGTGCTGACACATGTAGTAATCTCCTTTTCCGCGATCTCACCAGCCTCAGCTATCTCCCTGGCTGTTTTGCTGACATAATTGTGGTTCTTCCCAAAAAGGGACCACGTTCCTTACACTGTTGGTAATCACTGCAGTCTATGCAATCACGGCAGTGTATGACGGGATGCCCCGATGACGCTGTTGCTATGTTCCATGAGCCTCTCAGTAAGACATCTGCCCATTTGGCCAATGTAGGCTAGGCCACAGAGCAGACTACGTCTTTCGCGCACTCTACAACTGTTTGCCTGTGCCTAACAGTCCAGGAATTGCTCACAGTAACAATGGAATTCACCTTCTTGCACAGTTTTGATAGCTTCCCTGGTGCGGAAAACACCACATGCACACCTGCTCTTTTCCCTATTTTCTTGAGCTGGTGGGCGATGGTGTGTAAGGTAATACCGCCACATTTTTTCTCCAATCCGTGTCAGCCCCGCCGTTGTCTGGTGCCACTTTCCTGCTTTTTTTGAGCATGCTCTCAGCAACTGATAACAAGAGTGCATGGGTATCCAGAGCCGCTCAACCGGGTCACCGGGTCACCTCCCCTCTTGTCCGTGTTTGTCTTTGCGGCTTGCGAATGAAAGCATGAAATACCAACTCGCCCAGCAACTAATTTTAAACACCTATTCCGCCCCGCCCCCTTTAAAGCACCTATGCGCACGGGCCGAACGATGGGGCTTTCTTAGCACGGAATTTTTAACGCTTGTGGAAGTCATACCGATATGCTAGGTCGTACTAACAGCGTTCAGTAATTACATAACACTTTTTCTTGTATGACAGACTTTTAAATGCTAGGAGTGTAGAAGTCTGCTAAATTGTGTCATTCTAAGAATGTTAGGTTCATATGGCCAGAATGGCGTATTTTAATGCGCGCGAACAGTAACACACACACATTAGACTCATCTATTTGCATTATGAGTAATTTGGCATTGTATCATGACGCGCTGTGTGATCGCAAGCTTCTTTGCAACGAAGACATCAGTGAATTTGCATTGTTCAGTATCAGAACGTGTCCTCTTCGTTCTTGCGAATACATCGCAATAACAGGCAAAGGAACGCGTAAATCCACGGTAAACAAGTGCGAGCACGCCTAGCCTTGTCCACCGCAAGTAGTTTGAAAGGTATTTAACGCATTAGATAGGTGGGCGAGTTGGTGATACGTTTTCACCAGAGAAATCGCCGAAGCTCTACACGGTAACACATTGTGGTTTTGTTGTTCGGTTGTTGGCTGTCATCCCTTATATCTGTTTCTTTCCTGCGATTAAATTTCAGCCGTGAGTCAGCCCTTGTGTTTTCCTCCCATTTCGTTTTTCGCGCTGTTATTTTAGAGCAGTTGTATTCTCTTACCTCAGCCATTGCATCCAATTCAAAAACCTGCGTTGCTCGTCAACCGATTTACCAAGGGGGTACACACAATGGAAACGGCGGAGAGAAGCACTGCGGCGGATATTTCGAGAATAACGTTAATTTCACGAGGTTCAGCGTCAGCTAAAAGATGAGCAGACAAAATGGGAAAGCTATAAAGTCAGTTTCCGTACACGGCGGAAATTCCTGTACAGTCACGGCCACGGCGTAAGAGTAGGGTCACAGCGCAGACCGGCTCTGTAGGACAATGATTAGGTGCAGCGCTGCCGTACTCTACGCCCACGTAGAAAGGCACATGTCTCCGGATTCTCTTTCTGCTCTCGGGGACATTGATCGACACGCAGTTATTGCGTCAGGGAATAAGGACTAATTAATAATGGTTTTCGGGAAAAGGAAATGGCGCCGTATCTGTCTCCTATATCGTTGGACACTTGAACCGCGCCGTAAGGGAACGGATAAAGGAGGGAGTGAAAGAAGAAATGAAGAAAGAGGTGCCGTAGTGGAGGGCTCCGGAATAATTTTGACCACCTGGGGATCTTTAACGTGCACTGACGTTGCACAGCACACGGGCGCCTTAGCGTTTTGCCTCCATAAAAACGCACCCGCCGCGGTCGGGTTCGAGCCCGGGAACTCCGGATCAGTAGCCGAGCGCCATAGCCACTGAGCCACCACGGCGGGTGAAAAAAAAAATGAAAATTGGTTTTCGAGGATAGGAAATGCAGTAACTGTCTCGCATATCTCAGTGGGCACCCGAACCGTGCCGTAAGGGATGAGATGCAGGAGGGAGTGAACGAAGAAAGGAAGAAAGATATGCCGTAGTGGAGGGCTCCGGAATAATTTCTACCACCTGGGGGATCTTTAACGTGCACTGAAATCGCACAGCACGCGGGCGCCTCTTGAATTTCGCCTCCGTCGACGCGCGGCCGCCGCGGTCGGGTTGCCTTCGTTAATTTACAGCCCACTATAGACTCGCTGTCGATATCTTCCGGCATGAGCAGATTTTAAAATAGTGGTTCTTGAGGCGTCATCAGAAATGTTACGTAAGACATTCGTACTCCACAACATTGGTAATAAATGTAAATGTGCACAGCGCAAAAAGAAATCTTGACACTAAGCAAGAAAGGAAGGTAAAACGATATCTTTGTGTTAGCAAAGGTAAAATTCGTCAAACCAAATAAATAGCCCCAAAAAAGAATACGAAAGCTGGTATAACTGTGGTCCGAAAAAAAGAGTCAGTCAAAAAAAGGGCACTTGTTGGGCGGGTTCATAGCGGCATTGTCACGGCATCCGAAGGCCTTTGCGAACGGTTGAAAGTTGGCGACGGCCTTGTTACAGCTGACGCGGCGAGCCATCTCTTGCTCGTCGTGGAGGCCGCACAAGATGAAGCAGGCAGCTAGGAAGAACAGCTGGTCCTCACTGCAGCCGCTGACGACGACTTGCGAGCGCTCATGCTCGGTCAGGGTGGCCTCAAACGTCGCATGCGCCGCCTCTATGGCGGGGACCTCGGGAAAGTAGTCGCCATAATCTCTCCCCGATCCAAGGCAGGAGGCTCTCTTGTCCGTCACTGCCTTGGTTCCAGCAGGAAGCCACGAGTCGGAGACCCTTCCCTCGGGATCTATTTGAAGTCCGATGGCGTCGAAGCTTCGCACCAGCTGCAGCGCGTAGAAGAACACGAGGGTGCCGTATGTCATAGCCTTGGTTCCGTTCGCGTAGTGCCAGGGAGGCTGCAGGGTGACCAGGGCGATTTGAATGGCGTTGAGGAAGTAATCGTACTCAATAAATTGTTGCATGCGCGGGTGCTCCGAAAGGTAGGCGGGGATGTTGAGACGCCGCCAGTTCCTCGCTGCGGTGACCCAGTGTTGGGTGAAGGAGCTGGTGTTTGAGAACCAGCCCGCGTAGAAATGCGAAATCCCTTCGGTTGTCAGAAGGCTCCCGGTAGGCCACATGGTCACGGAGACGTTTAGAACCTTGTCGCTGAGCGCGCGTCTGAGGTCGGTGTCGGCCCATGATAGGTTGTCGAGCTTAGAGACGACGGTTTGCGTGACCCCGTTCAGCGAAGCGTCTATCACGGCCCGTCTATCGGGAGGGAAGTCGGTGAGGACATGCAGCGACACTATGAGCCAACGATACGCCGCCTCTATTTCGGTGACGCAAAACGAACGTCGCTGCTCGAGAGCCAAGGAACGGGTGCCGAGTGTGTGCATCAGAAAATCTCGATCGGCGATCGACGAGAAGACTTGGACGAACGTCCACGACAGGTCGCGCTTCATCGCAGTGTTGTTATGGCGCGAGAAGATGTTGTTCACAGCGTCCAGGAACGTCTTGTCAGCGAAGGTGACGGCGTCCGCGACATTAAACGAGTAGTCCGTGGAGGCATGCAACACCTGCATCCAGCGAGCCGCCGAGACGTTGGGCATGTGCGCTGGAAGCTCCCTAAGGGTAAGGCGCAAAGGTGCTGTCGGCTTCGCTCTGGCGGCTCGACTCAGGGCTTTGTAGATGGCAGTGTGTGCCTGCACGATGCTCTCGATTTCGAAATCGGGTCGCGGCAGCTGATTCGGTGCAAGCGCTTGGTACAGACCGTCCCATAGTGCGCGGTGTGCTCCCGCAGCAGCAACTTCTTGTTCGACTGGAAACCATATTCTATAGAGCCGGGCTGGTCGTAGTATAACATTAGCCTCTCCATCCGCGACTCGTAGCGGGGTGACGTCGAACCAAGGTCCAATACGCCAGTTTACCGAAAGGTCAATGGCGACTTCCAGAGGGTCCACACCTTCAGGTGCATCATGGGGCCAAGGAACTCTGAGCTCATCCATGAACACTTTCAAGAGTTGAATGTCTGCGAATGAATTTTCTGGTGAAGCATCGGCCATGCAAGAGGTAAACACGCCGAGCACTTGGGTAGCGATCGGATTGTACGGCACCGCTCTCATCAGGTTGCTCTCGAAGTTTTCTGCCCAAGATCTAAAGCCGAAGTCCATGAGGGAGTGCGTATCGCCCCTCTTGTCCACAGCGTGACGGTTCCATTTCGAGCAAACGTGGCCGTCGAAGTCGTCGCAAGGATTGACCGTGCTGTCCAACCAAGTGTTCAGGATATGTGCCTGCGTCCGGCATTCCTGTGTGTGGCAGAGAAGCTCGTTTTTCGCGTCAAGCAGATGCCGCGGCTTGGGCAAGAACACGTAGACGAGTCCGCAGAAAATGGCAGTCGTGGTGAGGGCGGCCAAAGCCGAGACTGCGGCGGGCCGGTACGATCGGCTGGGAATTTGCGAAGGAAGCGTTGATTCCTGCGGAGGAGAAAAATTGCAAGCATTCACTTAACGCCTAAGACGACTTCCGCGTCTTCTTGAGAAAGAAGTGCGCAGTGCACTACAGAGAATGCAGGTTGAGCGCCTTTATTATTCGTCTACATGATGATGACAATAATAATAATAATAATTGGGGAAAGGAAATGGCGCAGTATCTGTCTCATATATCATCCCACACCTGAACGGCGCCGTAAGGGAAGGGATAAAGGAGGGAGTGAAGGAGGAAAGGAAGAAAGAGGTGCCGTAGTGGAGGGCTCCGGAATAATTTCGACCACCTGGGGATCAACGTGCACTGACATCGCACAGCACACGGGCGCCTTAGCGTTTTTCCTCCATAAAAACGCAGCCGCCACGGCACATGAAAACTGACAATTGGTTTTTAAGGAAAGGAAAAGGCGCAGTATCTGTTTCACATATCGGCGGACCCGCGAATCGCGCCGTAAGGGAAGGGATAAAGGAGGGAGTGGAAGAAGAAAGGAAGAAAGAGGTGCCGTAGTGGAGGGCTCCGGAATAACTTCGACCATCTGGGGATCTTTAACGTGAACTGACATTGCACAACACACGGGTGCCTTTGCGTTTCCCCTCCATCGAAACGCAGCCGCCGCGGTCGGGTTCGAACCCGGGAACTCCGGATCAGTAGCCGAGCGCAATAACCACTGAGCCACCGCGGCGGGTAACGTTTAGTTGTTTGAAAGCCGATTCCAGCCAAGCTTGCGCGTATACCACGGATAACAAATTGAAAAAATGGTTTTTGGGGAAAGGAAATAACGCAGTATCTGTCTTGCATATCGGCAGATACCTGAACCTTGCCGTAAGGGAAGAAATAAAGGAGGGACTAAGAGAAGAGGTGCCGTAGTGGAGGGCTCCGGAATAATTTTGACCACCAGGGGATCTTTAACGTGTACCGTCATCGCACAGCACACGGGCGCCTTAGCGTTTCGCTTCTATCGAAACGCGGCAGCCGCGGT
The DNA here is from genome assembly GCA_030143305.2 of Amblyomma americanum. Lineage (NCBI taxonomy): Eukaryota > Metazoa > Arthropoda > Arachnida > Ixodida > Ixodidae > Amblyomma > Amblyomma americanum. The sequence goes on from JARKHS020027994.1 coordinate 10,086, forward strand.
CGGGTTCGAAACCGGGTATCCCGGATCAGTAGCCGAGCGCCCTAACCGCTGAACCACCACGGCGGGTTTATCACAGATAAGTGCCTGAAATTTGGCACATATGCGCGCTTAAATTTTTTAAGGCTGCATGAAAAATTAATGTGGATTAGTTGCGCCAATCCAGGATATACAAAGCGAAAGCGAGATTGAGGTCTCCGCTGACCCACGGAGCCGGTTGTGCGCCTTTCCTTTCGTCAAAATGAACGGTCTTTGCAAAGTTGTCAATGCCAATGAACTCTATGAACGCTGTCGGCTCGCTTGTTTTGTTTTGTTTTTGAGGAAAGGTCAATGGCACAGTGACCGTCTCACATATCTCGGTGGACACCCGAACCGCGCCGTGTGTCGTCACTGCTCCTCGCGCATGCGCAGCACGGCTCTCCAGGAATCGCGCGAAACTGCTCAACATGCGGCCAGTAAAGCTTCCGCTTTAAAATGAGTAATTTTATTGAATTAGAGCCGATAAATCGAGCACTAATCTCTTGGGGCTTTCCTTGGGACGCACAATTTTTTTTGGAAACTGCTATTTGCGGGGACGTTTCTTGGATGTGTATGGGAAAAATGAGCACCCCCTGGGGAGATTACAAATGTCCCGATGGGATATTTTTGGGAGATTTTGAGAAGGATTGGTGTTTGTTGGGTAAGGTTGTTCTTATTGTTTTACCGATTACCTATGTAAATACATTGTAGGCACGGATAGTAAGCTTATCTGCCTTAATTTTCTCGTTCTTGACGTCCCCTTTCTTTTCGATTAAGATGATAGCGTTATTCCAAGATTCCGCTATGCATACAGCATAGTCCCTAGCACAATCTCTCCGCCATCGTTCAATATATATGCAGTTACCTGTCCCTCGGCAGCCGCTTCCTGCATTTTATCGCTTGTAAAGCTTTCTTCGCCTCCGCTGTCCTCATCAGCGGGATGCATAATTACTCCGCATCTCTGCCTCCGTAATTATTATCTTTATTATTTTGTCTGCCACTTAAGCTATCTTACCCATATTCAAGGTGGTCTCATATTTATGGTGAATTTTAAAATTCCATTCGAAAAAAAGGTAGTGGGTCAGAGCAGTTTTTCAACAGACAATTTCTCGCACAGAAAGTAAAATTCGAGTGTGTGGGATCGCTCCCCGACTCCACCAGCAAAAGCTCAGCCGTGGTCACGAAGCCCTCGCCCCTGGCGCATCATGGCGCGAACAGCTATCCTGCTGTCATGCCACGCCCCGCATTTTGAATAGTGATATTGCAACTGGGGGGCTCACCTATAGTACGATACAACGCCTCGGTCTGCGGCGTCCTGTGTTACTTCGCTAGCCAATCACAGCAATAAACAATATCACATTTTTAATATTTGACTTTATTAAACAGGCCAGATATAAAAATTCTAGGGCTTTAATTTTTTTCTGTAATTTGTTTCATGCTTAGGTAACTAGAAAAGTTTTAACAATAGACTACTTTTTTCTTGAGGAATTCTGTATGCCAGTCGAATATTGGTGGAGCTTTACTGTTGAATTAAGCTCTTTCCGGCTATAACGGTCGTGCGTGGCTTAATGATTTATCTGGCCACCACACCGGATCTGTACTGGCTAAACCAGGGGCGACGATCTCACTAATTCCCACAGCTACCGCATTTATCGTTCCAGATTCATCGGGTCGCCACGACAGAAGGTATTGAACTTTAGACGCACTATTCAGGTCCTGTCTTGACTGATTCCTTCACACACTGTGAGGTGTGTCCGATCCATATTTACCGGTGTGTGGACGGGAGAGCCCGTCTTTGCTGGGTTTCTAATTCCGGAATCTCGCGGTCCCGGGCCCGAGTTGTCCATTTCCGCTTTGCCGAAGGCCTGGACGGAAGGCTTTGCCGCCCAGGGGCTGCGATCGGGAGAGTGCTGCAGAGTGCAGAAAGCATGCATGCCATAATTAAGAGCTACATGCCCGCAGTGTGCAGCAAAAGAAGACCATGGCTGCAGCATTGAAAAAAAAGGTGGTTGCGAGTGTATAACGCCTCTCCTCTCTCCCTCCTTTCTCTTAAAAGTGATAATAAT
>JARKHS020027995.1:0-13534 GCA_030143305.2 Amblyomma americanum
TATAAGTTTTCGCGCAGTTCTGAGAGAAAAAGTGTACACCTTTCTCTCGTCTACTCTTCGACGACTTGTAATATCGATGCTCGTCAATTTTCCTAGTTTCGATCTAAAACGATGTATCCTGTTGTTTTGAGCCGGAATACAAGTTATCGCGCAGTTCTGAGAGAAAAAGTTTACACCTTTCTCTCGTCTACTCTTCGACGACTTTTAAAATCGATGCTTGTCAATTTTGCTAGTTTTGATCTAAAACGATGTATCCCGTTGTTTTGAGCTGTAATATAAGTTTTTTCGCAGTTCTGAGTGAAAACGTTTACACCTTTCTCTCGTCTACTCTTCGACGACTTGTAAAATCGATGCTCACCAATTTTGCTAGTTTCGATCTAAAACGATGTATCCTGTTGTTTTGAGCCTGAATACAAGTTTTCGCGCAGTTCTGAGAGAAAAAGTTTACACCTTTCTCTCGTCTACTCTTCGACGACTTGTAAAATTGATGCCCGTGAATCTTGCTAGTTTCGTTCTAAAACGATGTATCCCGTTGTGTTGAGCTGGAATATAAGTTTTCGCGCAGTTCTGAGAGAAAAAGTTTACACCTTTCTCTCGTCTACTCTTCGACGACTTGTAATATCGATGCTCGTCAATTTTCCTAGTTTCGATCTAAAACGATGTATCCTGTTGTTTTGAGCCGGAATACAAGTTATCGCGCAGTTATGAGAGAAAAAGTTTACACATTTCTCTCGTCTACTCTTCGACGACTTTTAAAATCGATGCTTGTCAATTTTGCTAGTTTTGATCTAAAACGATGTATCCCGTTGTTTTGATCCGGAATACAAGTTTTCGCGCAGTTCTGAGAGAAAAAGTTTACACCTTTCTCTCGTATACTCTTCGAAGACTTGTAAAATCGATGCTCGTGAATCTTGCTAGTTTCGACCTAAAACGATGTATCGCGTTGTTTGAGCCGGAATACAAGTTTTCGCACAGTTCTGAGAGAAAAAGTTTACATCTTTCTCTCGTGTACTTTTCGGCGACTTGTAAAATCGATGCTCGTGAATCTTGCTAGTTTCGATCTAAAACAATGTATCCCGTTGTTTTGAGCCGGAATACATGTTTTCGCGCAGTTCTGAGAGAAAAAGTTTACACCTTTCTCTCGTCTACTCTTCGAGGACTTGTAAAATCGATGCTCGAGAATCTTGCTAGTTTCGATCTAAAACGATGTATCCCGTTGTTTTGAGCCGGAATACAAGTTTTCGCGCAGTTCTGAGAGAAAAAGTTTACACCTTTCTCTCGTCTACTATTCGACGACTTGTAAAATCGATGCTCGTGAATTTTGCTAGTTTCGATCTAAAACAATGTATCCCGTTGTTTTGAGCCGGAATACAAGTTTTCGCGCAGTTCTGAGAGAAAAAGTTTACACCTTTCTCTCGTCTACTCTTCGAGGACTTGTAAAATCGATGCTCGAGAATCTTGCTAGTTTCGATCTAAAACGATGTATCCCGTTGTTTTTAGCCGGAATACAAGTTTTCGCGCAGTTCTGAGAGAAAAAGTTTACACCTTTCTCTCGTCTACTCTTCGAGGACTTGTAAAATCGATGCTCGAGAATCTTGCTAGTTTCGATCTAAAACGATGTATCCCGTTGTTTTGAGCCAGAATAAAAGTTTTCGCGCAGTTCTGAGAGAAAAAGTTTACACCATTCTCTCGTCTACTCTTCGACGATTTGTAAAATCGATGCTCGTGAATATTGCTAGTTTCGTTCTAAAACGATGTATCCCGTTCTTTTGAGCTGGAATACAAGTTTTCGCGCAGTTCTGAGAGAAAATGTTTACACCTTTCTCTCGTCTACTATTCGACGACTTGTAAAATCGATGCTCGTGAATTTTGCTAGTTTCGATCTAAAACAATGTATCCCGTTGTTTTGAGCCGGAATACAAGTTTTCGCGCAGTACTGAGAGAAAAAGTTTACACCTTTCTCTCGTATACTGTTCGACGACTTGTAAAATCGATGCTCGTGAATCTTGCTAGTTTCGTTCTAAAACGATGTATCCCGTTGTTTTGAGCTGTAATATAAGTTTTTGCGCAGTTCTGAGTGAAAACGTTTACACCTTTCTCTCGTCTACTCTTCGACGACTTGTAAAATCGATGCTCACCAATTTTGCTAGTTTCGATCTAAAACGATGTATCCTGTTGTTTTGAGCCTGAATACAAGTTTTCGCGCAGTTCTGAGAGAAAAAGTTTACACCTTTCTCTCGTCTACTCTTCGACGACTTGTAAAATCGATGCCCGTGAATCTTGCTAGTTTCGTTCTAAAACGAGGTATCCCGTTGTGTTGAGCTGGAATATAAGTTTTCGCGCAGTTCTGAGAGAAAAAGTTTACACCTTTCTCTCGTCTACTCTTCGACGACTTGTAATATCGATGCTCGTCAATTTTCCTAGTTTCGATCTAAAACGATGTATCCTGTTGTTTTGAGCCGGAATACAAGTTATCGCGCAGTTCTGAGAGAAAAAGTTTACACCTTTCTCTCGTCTACTCTTCGACGACTTTTAAAATCGATGCTTGTCAATTTTGCTAGTTTTGATCTAAAACGATGTATCCCGTTGTTTTGATCCGGAATACAAGTTTTCGCGCAGTTCTGAGAGAAAAAGTTTACACCTTTCTCTCGTATACTCTTCGAAGACTTGTAAAATCGATGCTCGTGAATCTTGCTAGTTTCGACCTAAAACGATGTATCGCGTTGTTTGAGCCGGAATACAAGTTTTCGCACAGTTCTGAGAGAAAAAGTTTACATCTTTCTCTCGTCTACTCTTCGAGGACTTGTAAAATCGATGCTCGAGAATCTTGCTAGTTTCGATCTAAAACGATGTATCCCGTTGTTTTGAGCCGGAATAAAAGTTTTCGCGCAGTTCTGAGAGAAAAAGTTTACACCATTCTCTCGTCTACTCTTCGACGATTTGTAAAATCGATGCTCGTGAATATTGCTAGTTTCGTTCTAAAACGATGTATCCCGTTCTTTTGAGCTGGAATACAAGTTTTCGCGCAGTTCTGAGAGAAAATGTTTACACCTTTCTCTCGTCTACTATTCGACGACTTGTAAAATCGATGCTCGTGAATTTTGCTAGTTTCGATCTAAAACAATGTATCCCGTTGTTTTGAGCCGGAATACAAGTTTTCGCGCAGTACTGAGAGAAAAAGTTTACACGTTTCTCTCGTATACTGTTCGACGACTTGTAAAATCGATGCTCGTGAATCTTGCTAGTTTCGTTCTAAAACGATGTATCCCGTTGTTTTGAGCTGTAATATAAGTTATTGCGCAGTTCTGAGTGAAAACGTTTACACCTTTCTCTCGTCTACTCTTCGACGACTTGTAAAATCGATGCTCACCAATTTTGCTAGTTTCGATCTAAAACGATGTATCCTGTTGTTTTGAGCCTGAATACAAGTTTTCGCGCAGTTCTGAGAGAAAAAGTTTACACCTTTCTCTCGTCTACTCTTCGACGACTTGTAAAATCGATGCCCGTGAATCTTGCTAGTTTCGTTCTAAAACGAGGTATCCCGTTGTGTTGAGCTGGAATATAAGTTTTCGCGCAGTTCTGAGACAAAAAGTTTACACCTTTCTCTCGTCTACTCTTCGACGACTTGTAATATCGATGCTCGTCAATTTTCCTAGTTTCGATCTAAAACGATGTATCCTGTTGTTTTGAGCCGGAATACAAGTTATCGCGCAGTTCTGAGAGAAAAAGTTTACACCTTTCTCTCGTCTACTCTTCGACGACTTTTAAAATCGATGCTTGTCAATTTTGCTAGTTTTGATCTAAAACGATGTATCCCGTTGTTTTGATCCGGAATACAAGTTTTCGCGCAGTTCTGAGAGAAAAAGTTTACACCTTTCTCTCGTATACTCTTCGAAGACTTGTAAAATCGATGCTCGTGAATCTTGCTAGTTTCGACCTAAAACGATGTATCGCGTTGTTTGAGCCGGAATACAAGTTTTCGCACAGTTCTGAGAGAAAAAGTTTACATCTTTCTCTCGTGTACTTTTCGGCGACTTGTAAAATCGATGCTCGTGAATCTTGCTAGTTTCGATCTAAAACAATGTATCCCGTTGTTTTGAGCCGGAATACATGTTTTCGCGCAGTTCTGAGAGAAAAAGTTTACACCTTTCTCTCGTCTACTCTTCGAGGACTTGTAAAATCGATGCTCGTGAATATTGCTAGTTTCGTTTTTAAAACGATGTATCCCGTTCTTTTGAGCTGGAATACAAGTTTTCGCGCAGTTCTGAGAGAAAATGTTTACACCTTTCTCTCGTCTACTATTCGACGACTTGTAAAATGGATGCTCGTGAATTTTGCTAGTTTCGATCTAAAACAATGTATCCCGTTGTTTTGAGCCGGAATACAAGTTTTCGCGCAGTTCTGAGAGAAAAAGTTTACACCTTTCTCTCGTATACTCTTCGACGACTTGTAAAATCGATGCTCGTGAATCTTGCTAGTTTCGTTCTAAAACGATGTATCCCGTTGTTTTGAGCTGGAATATAAGTTTTCGCGCAGTTCTGAGAGAAAAAGTTTACACCTTTCTCTCGTGTACTCTTCGAGGACTTGTAAAATCGATGCTCGTGAATCTTGCTAGTTTCGACCTAAAACGATGTAACCCGTTGTTTTGAGCCGGAATACAAGTTTTCGCACAGTTCTGAGAGAAAAAGTTTACACCTTTTTCTCGTGTACTCTTCGAGGACTTGTAAAATCGATGCTCGTGAATCTTGCTAGTTTCGATCTAAAACGATGTATCCCGTTGTTTTGAGCCGGAATACAAGTTTTCGCAGAGTTCTGAGAGAAAAAGTTTACACCTTTCTCTCGTGTACTCTTCGAGAACTTGTAAAATCGATGCTCGTAAATCTTGCTAGTTTCGACCTAAAACGATGTAACCCGTTGTTTTGAGCCGGAATACAAGTTTTCGCACAGTTCTGAGAGAAAAAGTTTACACCTTTTTCTCGTGTACTCTTCGAGGACTTGTAAAATTGATGCTCGTGAATCTTGCTAGTTTCGATCTAAAACGATGTATCCCGTTGTTTTGAGCCGGCATACAAGTTTTCGCGCAGTTCTGAGAGAAAAAGTTTACACCTTTCTCTCGTCTACTATTCGAGGACTTGTAAAATCGATGCTCGTGAATATTGCTAGTTTCGTTTTTAAAACGATGTATCCCGTTCTTTTGAGCTGGAATACAAGTTTTCGCGCAGTTCTGAGAGAAAATGTTTACACCTTTCTCTCGTCTACTATTCGACGACTTGTAAAATCGATGCTCGTGAATTTTGTTAGTTTCGATCTAAAACAATGTATCCCGTTGTTTTGAGCCGGAATACAAGTTTTCGCGCAGTTCTGAGAGAAAAAGTTTACACCTTTCTCTCGTATACTCTTCGACGACTTGTAAAATCGATGCTCGTGAATCTTGCTAGTTTCGTTCTAAAACGATGTATCCCGTTGTTTTGACCTGGAATATAAGTTTTCGCGCAGTTCTGAGAGAAAAAGTTTACACCTTTCTCTCGTCTACTCTTCGACGACTTGTAAAATCGATGCTCACCAATTTTGCTAGTTTCGATATAAAACGATGTATCCTGTTGTTTTGAGCCGGAATACAAGTTTTCGCACAGTTCTGAGAGAAAAAGTTTACATCTTTCTCTCGTGTCCTCTTCGACGACTTGTAAAATCGATGCTGGTGAATCTTGCTAGTTTTGATCTAAAACGATGTATCCCGTTGTTTTGAGCCGGAATACAAGTTTTCGCGCAGTTCTGAGAGAAAAAGTTTACACCTTTCTCTCGTCTACTCTTCGAGGACTTGTAAAATCGATGCTCGAGAATCTTGCTAGTTTCGATCTAAAACGATGTATCCCGTTGTTTTTAGCCGGAATACAAGTTTTCGCGCAGTTCTGAGAGAAAACGTTTACACCTTTCTCTCGTCTACTCTTCGAGGACTTGTAAAATCGATGCTCGAGAATCTTGCTAGTTTCGATCTAAAACGATGTATCCCGTTGTTTTGAGCCGGAATAAAAGTTTTCGCGCAGTTCTGAGAGAAAAAGTTTACACCATTCTCTCGTCTACTCTTCGACGATTTGTAAAATCGATGCTCGTGAATATTGCTAGTTTCGTTCTAAAACGATGTATCCCGTTCTTTTGAGCTGGAATACAAGTTTTCGCGCAGTTCTGAGAGAAAATGTTTACACCTTTCTCTCGTCTACTATTCGACGACTTGTAAAATCGATGCTCGTGAATTTTGGTAGTTTCGATCTAAAACAATGTATCCCGTTGTTTTGAGCCGGAATACAAGTTTTCGCGCAGTACTGAGAGAAAAAGTTTACACCTTTCTCTCGTATACTGTTCGACGACTTGTAAAATCGATGCTCGTGAATCTTGCTAGTTTCGTTCTAAAACGATGTATCCCGTTGTTTTGAGCTGTAATATAAGTTTTTTCGCAGTTCTGAGTGAAAACGTTTACACCTTTCTCTCGTCTACTCTTCGACGACTTGTAAAATCGATGCTCACCAATTTTGCTAGTTTCGATCTAAAACGATGTATCCTGTTGTTTTGAGCCTGAATACAAGTTTTCGCGCAGTTCTGAGAGAAAAAGTTTACACCTTTCTCTCGTCTACTCTTCGACGACTTGTAAAATTGATGCCCGTGAATCTTGCTAGTTTCGTTCTAAAACGATGTATCCCGTTGTGTTGAGCTGGAATATAAGTTTTCGCGCAGTTCTGAGAGAAAAAGTTTACACCTTTCTCTCGTCTACTCTTCGACGACTTGTAATATCGATGCTCGTCAATTTTCCTAGTTTCGATCTAAAACGATGTATCCTGTTGTTTTGAGCCGGAATACAAGTTATCGCGCAGTTCTGAGAGAAAAAGTTTACACCTTTCTCTCGTCTACTCTTCGACGACTTTTAAAATCGATGCTTGTCAATTTTGCTAGTTTTGATCTAAAACGATGTATCCCGTTGTTTTGATCCGGAATACAAGTTTTCGCGCAGTTCTGAGAGAAAAAGTTTACACCTTTCTCTCGTATACTCTTCGAAGACTTGTAAAATCGATGCTCGTGAATCTTGCTAGTTTCGACCTAAAACGATGTATCGCGTTGTTTGAGCCGGAATACAAGTTTTCGCACAGTTCTGAGAGAAAAAGTTTACATCTTTCTCTCGTGTACTTTTCGGCGACTTGTAAAATCGATGCTCGTGAATCTTGCTAGTTTCGATCTAAAACAATGTATCCCGTTGTTTTGAGCCGGAATACATGTTTTCGCGCAGTTCTGAGAGAAAAAGTTTACACCTTTCTCTCGTCTACTCTTCGAGGACTTGTAAAATCGATGCTCGAGAATCTTGCTAGTTTCGATCTAAAACGATGTATCCCGTTGTTTTGAGCCGGAATACAAGTTTTCGCGCAGTTCTGAGAGAAAAAGTTTACACCTTTCTCTCGTCTACTATTCGACGACTTGTAAAATCGATGCTCGTGAATTTTGCTAGTTTCGATCTAAAACAATGTATCCCGTTGTTTTGAGCCGGAATACAAGTTTTCGCGCAGTTCTGAGAGAAAAAGTTTACACCTTTCTCTCGTCTACTCTTCGAGGACTTGTAAAATCGATGCTCGAGAATCTTGCTAGTTTCGATCTAAAACGATGTATCCCGTTGTTTTTAGCCGGAATACAAGTTTTCGCGCAGTTCTGAGAGAAAAAGTTTACACCTTTCTCTCGTCTACTCTTCGAGGACTTGTAAAATCGATGCTCGAGAATCTTGCTAGTTTCGATCTAAAACGATGTATCCCGATGTTTTGAGCCGGAATAAAAGTTTTCGCGCAGTTCTGAGAGAAAAAGTTTACACCATTCTCTCGTCTACTCTTCGACGATTTGTAAAATCGATGCTCGTGAATATTGCTAGTTTCGTTCTAAAACGATGTATCCCGTTCTTTTGAGCTGGAATACAAGTTTTCGCGCAGTTCTGAGAGAAAATGTTTACACCTTTCTCTCGTCTACTATTCGACGACTTGTAAAATCGATGCTCGTGAATTTTGCTAGTTTCGATCTAAAACAATGTATCCCGTTGTTTTGAGCCGGAATACAAGTTTTCGCGCAGTACTGAGAGAAAAAGTTTACACCTTTCTCTCGTATACTGTTCGACGACTTGTAAAATCGATGCTCGTGAATCTTGCTAGTTTCGTTCTAAAACGATGTATCCCGTTGTTTTGAGCTGTAATATAAGTTTTTGCGCAGTTCTGAGTGAAAACGTTTACACCTTTCTCTCGTCTACTCTTCGACGACTTGTAAAATCGATGCTCACCAATTTTGCTAGTTTCGATCTAAAACGATTTATCCTGTTGTTTTGAGCCTGAATACAAGTTTTCGCGCAGTTCTGAGAGAAAAAGTTTACACCTTTCTCTCGTCTACTCTTCGACGACTTGTAAAATCGATGCCCGTGAATCTTGCTAGTTTCGTTCTAAAACGAGGTATCCCGTTGTGTTAAGCTGGAATATAAGTTTTCGCGCAGTTCTGAGAGAAAAAGTTTACACCTTTCTCTCGTCTACTCTTCGACGACTTGTAATATCGATGCTCGTCAATTTTCCTAGTTTCGATCTAAAACGATGTATCCTGTTGTTTTGAGCCGGAATACAAGTTATCGCGCAGTTCTGAGAGAAAAAGTTTACACCTTTCTCTCGTCTACTCTTCGACGACTTTTAAAATCGATGCTTGTCAATTTTGCTAGTTTTGATCTAAAACGATGTATCCCGTTGTTTTGATCCGGAATACAAGTTTTCGCGCAGTTCTGAGAGAAAAAGTTTACACCTTTCTCTCGTATACTCTTCGAAGACTTGTAAAATCGATGCTCGTGAATCTTGCTAGTTTCGACCTAAAACGATGTATCGCGTTGTTTGAGCCGGAATACAAGTTTTTGCACAGTTCTGAGAGAAAAAGTTTACATCTTTCTCTCGTCTACTCTTCGAGGACTTGTAAAATCGATGCTCGAGAATCTTGCTAGTTTCGATCTAAAACGATGTATCCCGTTGTTTTGAGCCGGAATAAAAGTTTTCGCGCAGTTCTGAGAGAAAAAGTTTACACCATTCTCTCGTCTACTCTTCGACGATTTGTAAAATCGATGCTCGTGAATATTGCTAGTTTCGTTCTAAAACGATGTATCCCGTTCTTTTGAGCTGGAACACAAGTTTTCGCGCAGTTCTGAGAGAAAATGTTTACACCTTTCTCTCGTCTACTATTCGACGACTTGTAAAATCGATGCTCGTGAATTTTGCTAGTTTCGATCTAAAACAATGTATCCCGTTGTTTTGAGCCGGAATACAAGTTTTCGCGCAGTACTGAGAGAAAAAGTTTACACCTTTCTCTCGTATACTGTTCGACGACTTGTAAAATCGATGCTCGTGAATCTTGCTAGTTTCGTTCTAAAACGATGTATCCCGTTGTTTTGAGCTGTAATATAAGTTATTGCGCAGTTCTGAGTGAAAACGTTTACACCTTTCTCTCGTCTACTCTTCGACGACTTGTAATATCGATGCTCGTCAATTTTCCTAGTTTCGATCTAAAACGATGTATCCTGTTGTTTTGAGCCGGAATACAAGTTATCGCGCAGTTCTGAGAGAAAAAGTTTACACCTTTCTCTCGTCTACTCTTCGACGACTTTTAAAATCGATGCTTGTCAATTTTGCTAGTTTTGATCTAAAACGATGTATCCCGTTGTTTTGATCCGGAATACAAGTTTTCGCGCAGTTCTGAGAGAAAAAGTTTACACCTTTCTCTCGTATACTCTTCGAAGACTTGTAAAATCGATGCTCGTGAATCTTGCTAGTTTCGACCTAAAACGATGTATCGCGTTGTTTGAGCCGGAATACAAGTTTTCGCACAGTTCTGAGAGAAAAAGTTTACATCTTTCTCTCGTGTACTTTTCGGCGACTTGTAAAATCGATGCTCGTGAATCTTGCTAGTTTCGATCTAAAACAATGTATCCCGTTGTTTTGAGCCGGAATACATGTTTTCGCGCAGTTCTGAGAGAAAAAGTTTACACCTTTCTCTCGTCTACTCTTCGAGGACTTGTAAAATCGATGCTCGAGAATCTTGCTAGTTTCGATCTAAAACGATGTATCCCGTTGTTTTGAGCCGGAATACAAGTTTTCGCGCAGTTCTGAGAGAAAAAGTTTACACCTTTCTCTCGTCTACTATTCGACGACTTGTAAAATCGATGCTCGTGAATTTTGCTAGTTTCGATCTAAAACAATGTATCCCGTTGTTTTGAGCCGGAATACAAGTTTTCGCGCAGTTCTGAGAGAAAAAGTTTACACCTTTCTCTCGTGTACTCTTCGAGGACTTGTAAAATCGATGCTCGTGAATCTTGCTAGTTTCGACCTAAAACGATGTATCCCGTTGTTTTGATTCGGAATACAAGTTCTCGCACAGTTCTGAGAGAAAAAGTTTACACCTTTTTCTCGTGTACTCTTCGAACTTGTAAAATTGATGCTCGTGAATCTTGCTTGTTTCGATCTAAAACGATGTATCCCGTTGTTTTGAGCCGGAATACAAGTTTTCGCACAGTTCTGAGAGAAAAAGTTTACGCCTTTCTCTCGTGTACTCTTCGAGGACTTGTAAAATCGATGCTCGTAAATCTTGCTAGTTTCGACCTAAAACGATGTAACCCGTTCTTGTGAGCTGGAATACAAGTTTTCGCGCAGTTCTGAGAGAAAAAGTTTACACCTTTCTCTCGTCTACTATTCGACGACTTGTAAAATCGATGCTCGTGAATTTTGCTAGTTTCGATCTAAAACAATGTATCCCGTTGTTTTGAGCCGGAATACAAGTTTTCGCGCAGTTTTGAGAGAAAAAGTTTACACCTTTCTCTCGTGTACTCTTCGAGGACTTGTAAAATCGATGCTCGTGAATCTTGCTAGTTTCGACCTAAAACGATGTATCCCGTTGTTTTGAGCCGGAATACAAGTTTTCGCACAGTTCTGAGAGAAAAAGTTTACACTTTTTTCTCGTGTACTCTTCGAGGACTTGTAAAATTGATGCTCGTGAATCTTGCTAGTTTCGATCTAAAACGATGTATCCCGTTGTTTTGAGCCGGAATACAAGTTTTCGCAGAGTTCTGAGAGAAAAAGTTTACACCTTTCTCTCGTGTACTCTTCGAGGACTTGTAAAATCGATGCTCGTAAATCTTGCTAGTTTCGACCTAAAACGATGTAACCCGTTCTTGTGAGCTGGAATACAAGTTTTCGCGCAGTTCTGAGAGAAAAAGTTTACACCTTTCTCTCGTCTACTATTCGACGACTTGTAAAATCGATGCTCGTGAATTTTGCTAGTTTCAATCTAAAACAATGTATCCCGTTGTTTTGAGCCTGAATACAAGTTTTCGCACAGTTCTGAGAGAAAAAGTTTACACCTTTCTCTCGTGTACTCTTCGAGGACTTGTAAAATCGATGCTCGTGAATCTTGCTAGTTTCGACCTAAAACGATGTATCCCGTTGTTTTGAGCCGGAATACAAGTTTTCGCACACTTCTGAGAGAAAAAGTTTACACCTTTTTCTCGTGTACTCTTCGAGGACTTGTAAAATTGATGCTCGTGAATATTGCTAGTTTCGATCTAAAACAATGTATCCCGTTGTTTTGAGCCTGAATACAAGTTTTCGCACAGTTCTGAGAGAAAAAGTTTACACCTTTTTCTCGTGTACTCTTCGAGGACTTGTAAAATCGATGCTCGTGAATATTGCTAGTTTCGTTCTAAAACGATGTATCCCGTTCTTTTGAGCTGGAATACAAGTTTTCGCGCAGTTCTGAGAGAAAATGTTTACACCTTTCTCTCGTATACTGTTCGACGACTTGTAAAATCGATGCTCGTGAATCTTGCTAGTTTCGTTCTAAAACGATGTATCCCGTTGTTTTGAGCTGTAATATAAGTTTTTGCGCAGTTCTGAGTGAAAACGTTTACACCTTTCTCTCGTCTACTCTTCGACGACTTGTAAAATCGATGCTCACCAATTTTGCTAGTTTCGATCTAAAACGATGTATCCTGTTGTTTTGAGCCTGAATACAAGTTTTCGCGCAGTTCTGAGAGAAAAAGTTTACACCTTTCTCTCGTCTACTCTTCGACGACTTGTAAAATCGATGCCCGTGAATCTTGCTAGTTTCGTTCTAAAACGATGTATCCCGTTGTGTTGAGCTGGAATATAAGTTTTCGCGCAGTTCTGAGAGAAAAAGTTTACACCTTTCTCTCGTCTACTATTCGACGACTTGTAAAATCGATGCTCGTGAATTTTGCTAGTTTCGATCTAAAACAATGTATCCCGTTGTTTTGAGCCGGAATACAAGTTTTCGCGCAGTTCTGAGAGAAAAAGTTTACACCTTTCTCTCGTCTACTCTTCGAGGACTTGTAAAATCGATGCTCGAGAATCTTGCTAGTTTCAATCTAAAACGATGTATCCCGTTGTTTTTAGCCGGAATACAAGTTTTCGCGCAGTTCTGAGAGAAAAAGTTTACACCTTTCTCTCGTCTACTCTTCGAGGACTTGTAAAATCGATGCTCGAGAATCTTGCTAGTTTCGATCTAAAACGATGTATCCCGATGTTTTGAGCCGGAATAAAAGTTTTCGCGCAGTTCTGAGAGAAAAAGTTTACACCATTCTCTCGTCTACTCTTCGACGATTTGTAAAATCGATGCTCGTGAATATTGCTAGTTTCGTTCTAAAACGATGTATCCCGTTCTTTTGAGCTGGAATACAAGTTTTCGCGCAGTTCTGAGAGAAAATGTTTACACCTTTCTCTCGTCTACTATTCGACGACTTGTAAAATCGATGCTCGTGAATTTTGCTAGTTTCGATCTAAAACAATGTATCCCGTTGTTTTGAGCCGGAATACAAGTTTTCGCGCAGTACTGAGAGAAAAAGTTTACACCTTTCTCTCGTATACTGTTCGACGACTTGTAAAATCGATGCTCGTGAATCTTGCTAGTTTCGTTCTAAAACGATGTATCCCGTTGTTTTGAGCTGTAATATAAGTTTTTGCGCAGTTCTGAGTGAAAACGTTTACACCTTTCTCTCGTCTACTCTTCGACGACTTGTAAAATCGATGCTCACCAATTTTGCTAGTTTCGATCTAAAACGATGTATCCTGTTGTTTTGAGCCTGAATACAAGTTTTCGCGCAGTTCTGAGAGAAAAAGTTTACACCTTTCTCTCGTCTACTCTTCGACGACTTGTAAAATCGATGCCCGTGAATCTTGCTAGTTTCGTTCTAAAACGAGGTATCCCGTTGTGTTGAGCTGGAATATAAGTTTTCGCGCAGTTCTGAGAGAAAAAGTTTACACCTTTCTCTCGTCTACTCTTCGACGACTTGTAATATCGATGCTCGTCAATTTTCCTAGTTTCGATCTAAAACGATGTATCCTGTTGTTTTGAGCCGGAATACAAGTTATCGCGCAGTTCTGAGAGAAAAAGTTTACACCTTTCTCTCGTCTACTCTTCGACGACTTTTAAAATCGATGCTTGTCAATTTTGCTAGTTTTGATCTAAAACGATG